>VXAV01007917.1:128674-154702 GCA_013399715.1 Alectura lathami
TCCATGTTCACACTCCTGCCATGTTGCTGGGATGCTCTAGTGCACCTCGGACTCCTGCCCAAGCCTGTTCAACTCATCTGAATTGCAGAAAACTGACTGGGAACAAAGGAAAGGAGACGTGCCCTTCTGGGCTGCAGGAAGCCTTAAGGGCTGGGGAACGGGTTTTTTCCTCCATGCTGTCTTTGTGCAGTTTTCAATTGGTTCCCAGCTGTGTTATGCCACGTGGCAGCCGTCTTCATCTCAGTGCTCTGCTATCTGAGTTCACTGTAACAGAGCTCGATGTGGAAGAAACAGTGATATGGAAGAAATTCCTGTGAGGTTTATTCAGTGAATCAGCCCTTCTGTCAAAAGCTGTTGCAAATCCTAAGCAAAGTCTGAGGCAGCGAGCCTTGGCTGTGCTGATGGTGTTGATTATGTTGACTTACTGTTTGTCTCCCTGGAAAGGAGCAAGATATATTGAGACACTGGTGTAACAAATCCCTGCTTTATTAGGCTGCAACCCTGAGCTTTTATCCCACCCAGAGCTGGCTGCTGTTTATCTCAAAGTTGCCTACACAGTGCATAAGTCACCATAAGTGATTCTGCCCTCTGAGATACACGGTCCCCTCCTCCCCAACCTTAGTTCCTCAGCCCTACAGCACAGCAGGAGAGCTGTTGTTAACCCGTGCCTTTCCCCAGAACAACATAAAACCTGATGTCTCCACCACACTCAAAAGTCCTTGTAGAGCATACGTGACACAACAGTGCTGTGGCCAGTTTCAGGCGTGCTTTAGTGCAGAAACTCATTTTTTGTTACAGATGGTGAAGAAGAAATTACTTCAGTTTTTAAGTTTTTTTTGACATTCTCCTGTCCCTGGGATAACTCTTCACCATCTAATTCCTTCTTCCAGTTTCTGACCAGACTACATTGTTTCAAGCCGTGTTTTCTCCTATCTCCGAAAAAGCATATACTCCAAAATTAGTGGACTCTTCATCTGAAAAATATCCATTCATCGGGGACTTTCATGCCTAATTCCTTGGCTCTTTCACTTATGAGGTCACCCATGCTTCTCTTACTGAGTTATTCAGATCATATTCCTTGACTTATTGCAGAAGATGGAGCTTCAATGTTTTACGTAAAATTTGTATGTCAAAAGCTGAAGTCTGTCATCAAGAATGTGGAATTTAAGGGGAGATTAATCCAAACCACATCATTCACAGCAGCATGAAACGCACCTAATATCATGTTCGTTGGTAGGTAGTAGTGTCATGCAACCATTTTCCACAAAAGCGTATCACATAACAAGACTCCTGATACAAACCAGTTTTGGAGTCAGTTACAGTCCAAACAAACACTCTCAGAATATGATCAGATTAAGTTGTTTAAAGTAGGGGGCATGTGGAAGTCATCAGAAGCTGACATCAGATGTAAATCAGGCTTCTACTTTGAAATGGCTGAAAACAGGGTAGGTTGTAGTGGAGGCTCAGCAACTTTCCTGGGCTGTTTCCAGTTCTTGAATGTTTTAGCAAGATGCTTGTAAAACGTCTAACAGACATCCAAGAAGGTCTTACAAAGTGCTGTTAAATGATATCTATAGTTTTACTAGATGTTGGGGCCGCTACTTTAAGAAGCGGAATGCAAACTGGAGTGTTTTCTGTCAAGCAGGAATCAGACCTTAGCCATAATTCAGATTCAACAAAGTATGTCAGTATGGAAAGCTACTGTAAGCCTGCCAAGAGACTCAAGAAGACCTTCATCATTTTGCTGAATCATTTGGCACAATATCCAGTGAAAGCACGTCCTTGACAAGGAGACATATTTAACTTCCTATAGGAAGTCCAGTAGATCCATTTCCCATGAGTGACAATGTGATATTTGAAGATGCCTGTGGAAAATTATACTAGAAGAAGAAACCAACTTCTATAGACATGCCCTGGATGTCTTAAGTACCATAAGAGACATTTAGAAACACTTTAGAGGTAAAAATATTTTTAATAAACATTTAAAGTGATTGGGAACATAGCAGTGATGATGACCTCACCCACCACGTCTGATGGACGTGACACACAAGGAGACAATTCCTTTGCTGTACCTGTGTAAAATATGCATTGTGATGATCAGAAAACCAAAAGGAAATATTTTTCTCTGTTCTTAGAAGCAGCACACATAGAACACTCAGCCAAGCTGAAGGGGAAGGCATTATTCACTGTGGTTGTCTTCTAGATGAGAAAGGAAGCCGCCGGACTCTTCTCCAAGGCCCTGCTGACTCTCCCCACCTGCGGAAGGGGCCGCTCCTGCCTCCCCACCACATTTGCTCCCAGCCCCACTCAGCACCGCAATTGCTGTCCCTGGGCTGAGCAACCCTATGGTCTTTGGTCCGGACAGGGAGCATGGACTGAACGCAATGAAGAGGAAGCTGGTTATTAAATAGATTTTCCATTGACATGCTGGCAAAGGAAGAAGCACCCTGACATTTACCTTTTCCTCTCAACCTTCCAGGAGCAAAATACTCTAAAATGCAGCTGAATACAAACACATCTCGTGGCTCCTTTGGAAACTGTCCTTGGCAAATTTGTCAGCAACTGTGTGCTTCACTCTGATAGTGTGTGGAGGGTGTGACATAATTCCCCATGGTTGATCCAACCCCCTAACCCTGCAAAAATGTCTGCGCTGAAACTAAGAATTTCCTTGCTCCCAGGCAGGAAAGATTAACTCCTTCCTTGCTGAGACTGCAGCTTTCAAAAACATACTGAATTTTGGAGATACTCAGCAGAAACTGAAGAAAGAAAAAAAGCAGGAAGAAACGTTAGACAGACTTCAAGATGCACATTGAGTTTGATTTCTGGAATGAGAGAGTTCTTCAAAGTTACTCGCACAAAATACCAGAGGCCTGGGTATCACTGATGAAATATTGTACAGCAATAGGGGAAGAAGGATTTCCTCTGTAGTTCAAGGCAAGAGGGTGATTTACTGGCATGCCCTAGTAGTGTTTGCGATGAGAAATGAAGGCCAGCCTTCATTTCTTGTAAATGAAATGCCTTCCCCATCAGCCTTGGGCAGCTGATGCTCTGAGACTTCTCATTATTTCTATTCGTCTTATTCACACAGCACTGAAGAAATATCCCCCTTTCTCTGACAAGCAGTGTCTGAGGAAGACAAACGAACTCTCCTGGAGCTAAACATCTGGCAGATCACAGAGGGATGCTGACGCTGAGAACCCATACCTCCAAGCACATGGGCAGGCACAGATTTGAGGCAAAACCCTGTGAAGCCTATTTCCCACTGGCTCAATCATGCATAGTCGGTGGGAGCAAACCAGCAGGACTCACAGAGCATTAGTTGCAAATGTAAATCAAGCTCCAGAGACATCTAAGTACTTAAAAAGACAGAGATGCAAATCATTAGGAAGGACATCAAAAGCTAAAAAGAATCTTAGCTGAAGGGAGTCAAACAGTGCTCTAGGAATTAACAGTCTTTACAATGGCAAAGAGAGGGTTAAGGGATTTGGCATGAAAATTCAAGGATTAAAAACCTTTGAGCTAACCTGTTTTCAGGATAATAATGACAAGAATGTGGGCATCAGCATTTGCATATGCTTAACTATGTGATTTTAAGCAGGGACAGGACCAAAATCCTGACTGATCTTCAGGGCCATTTAAGGTAAAACATACATCTTGGCTCTTCCGGTTGTTCCCAGAATTATCTGGAATACACAAGAACATTTTAGGATCCAGCTGATACTGAGTAGCTTTCACAGCAGCCACGCACTGGATTGATGGGAATTTCTCTGCAGCAGGACTGTTATCCCAAGGAGCCTCTCCTGCACTGCTCAGAACTGGCCCTCCTTCCAGCTGCACATGCCTGCTGACATTGAACAAGAATGAATGTGCTAAAAGCAACTGAAATTCAACTGGCAAACTCTTAACATCATTTTTTTCCCTAAGTTGTGTGTTGAGAACAGCCTGTCCTGGATTTTTGCACTCAGGAAGCTGGGTAATGTGCTGCTCAGGATTTAGGTATCAGCTGGGGGACTTTGCACACCACAGTGCTGAAGGAGACTCAGTGTTTCTCCAGGTTTCCATTGCCAAGCTGTAAGCCCCAAGCTGAGATACTTAGCACTGCGTATTTTCATAGCCTGAAATATTTAATATCAGCTGTTAAGGGGATGTGTTTTTTTTTTTGTTGTTGTTGTTGTTTGCTTCGCTCGGTTTTCAGATTCAGTCATTTCCAGGAGCAAAGCTGGGGAAGAAAACTTCATCCACCCACACAGGCAAAGAGAAGCCAGTCCTTCCATGCTGCAGCTCCAGCCTGTTCTTGGGTGATTTGGGAGGGGAGGAATTTGACATTAAATTGTGTGTGTCAACAACGTACCAAGAGCTCTTTGACATTTCGATTCCATTCCCCAGATGGGTCTGGTTGTTAAATTCCCAGAAGAATGAGCACATTCCCCTGTAACTGATACCCACAGACCACCTTGAAACTGCATGCAGGCTGGAGGGAGGGAGCAGACATCTCTCGTGCCCAAAAGCCGGCAGTGGGAGGTTGGCTGCAGCTGCGGGAACAGGGCTACAGCAGACAATGAGCGGAAGAAAGGGAGATAAGCAGCCAGGAAGCAGGCAGGAGAAGCCAGGGCAGAAAGCTGTGAGGCAGCAGAAAGGGGAGCGCTGCAAGGGGAAGAGCAAGACCAGCATCCCACAGTGAACAGGAGGGAAGCCTGTCTTAGAAAGAAAGCCCTCAGGAAGTGTCATATGGGATGGCTGAGCAAGGACGCTGGGGAAAAGGCTCCCTGAGGCCAGAAAATGATGATGGTAAGGGGGAGCAGACAGACTTGCATCAGCTGTGTGAGGTCCCTGGAGGGGACAGAGACTGGAGTGTGGGAAGGAGGAGCCTGGTCTTCCGGTGCCATGGTGACCAACATCCAGTTAGGGAGACTCAGTCTGGGGCAAAAATTGGTAGTGCAGACTGCCCTAGCTCAGCAGGGCAAAGAGAGGGCCAGAAGTCAACATGCTCCCTGGGACAGAAACAGGTCCATTTGGGGACAAATAGGCTCATTCTTCCCAAATGACTCTACAGGATCACGTGATCAAAATCTCTTCAGGTCACCTACTTCAAACCCTAAGATAACTGTACACAAGTCTTTGTTATGGGAATGCTCCAACAAGCATTCAACATTTAGAAAGCCCTAAAAGTAAGGCTATTGGTAGCACTTGCGTTCAGTCCACTGTTGATCTGCGATGGTGTGATGCTGCCTTTAGTGGTACAGAAGCATGTTCTTTATTTCATTCTTGGGATCCTGGTTTTTCTAACCACTCCCCTTACCTTCCCCAGCAGCTCATGAAGCAGCTGAACAGCCACTAGCTGCACAGCATTTCAACGGTGGTTCTCACAAGTACTCAGAAAAATGAATGAATTTGTTTTTCCTGAGAAATTAGTCGCATTTCTTCTATCTCCAGGTTCCCACCTTGAGACAGGAAGTCTGAGAGGCTGTCAGTCTTTGTTTCACAGCATGACACCTCATCTGCCATGCTTTATAGCCATAGAGAAACTGCCCATAAAAAAAGCTACTGTTAGTAACATGGCTGAGATAATTCCCATTTCTTTAGCACAAGCCAATTTTTTTATTTTATTTTTTTCTGCAAAACACGGAAACTAAGAACATTTTGAGAAAGATGGTGAAGTCAGAGCAGTTCCACTGCTGGTCGCAGTGCTGGTGGTGCCTGATCAGTGACACTGGATGACGCAACCAACTTTTTTGACACATTACTTTTCGGTGTTTTCCTTGTAAATAATGTGGTGCTAGTGGCCATGCAGGAATGCCTCTGATGCATCTGACTCTCTACAGTTTATAACTGCATTTCAGGAATGTTTCCATTTTGTTTTCCTTCCTTCATTTGTTCATTTTACTGCAGGCTTGCTAAGCACAGGTCTAGGAAGCAAATACTAGCCATGCCTCACGTGCAACACAGCAATCATCACAAGAGCCTGCACCTCCCAGTGCTCCATCACCACTGTCCAGAGTGATTAATAACCAGATAACCTGGTGAATACCTTAAGGAGGGAATAAAAATCCCTTCTCCAAAAACTGAAGCATGATTCCTATAGGACAGGAAGCTATTGTACTGTGCTATAGGTGAAGCAAAGCACTTGTCTGAAGTTAGCAGTGCTGCCAGAGAGCTGGGAGACAGCTTGGAAGTCCCAACTTTGTGTGCTCTGCAGACTATTGGGACTTGCCAGGAACTGCCAGCTGGCATGGTTTTGTCTTATTTCATACAAGTGAAGGGAAGCAACAGTAGCCAGCACATTTTTCCTGCACAGCTGGATTTAAGCATGCCCAGCTGTGTTACCTCCCCGGCACATAATGTTCATTTGTTCATTCCTTCTTACTATCTCGTTGACTTACCTGCCTACTCTCTGCTGCAGACTCTTCTGGGTATTGATTTTGGCAGCTCGGCCTGTGTGTTGTGTGATTTGTTAAGCCACTGATCGCACTGGAAGCCCCCAGGCTGGGGTCTCTTGCAGTCAGCTGTTTCCCAGCCAGCCCCACCTTCACTCAGAGTTTAGCTTGGTGTAGACAAATTTAATCCCATCATTGATATTACACTTAAGCAATACTTTTTCTCAGGCCTGGCGCACCAAAGTCTATTGAAAAATCTGATTCTGGTTGAGTCATATTATGTAGTTGTGCTCTTTGATACTCTTTGACCCTCTCCCTGTCAAGACGCTAACATTTTCTCCTTCCAGCTGAATCTCCCCAACACACACCCCAGGGATCCTGATTTGGTATTTTTCTCAGAACAAAGACTTTCTGAGAACAAGAAGCCTTTATTCTTCCTACTTCTCCTGGAACTCTCTCTCCGCAAAGCTGTTAAAACAAACCATGTTCGCTATTCTCATTCACATTAGTGTGGAAGTTGTTTTCACCATATAGACTCTGCTTACTCATGGTTTTGGTAGAAGGAATTACACATCAGAATAATCATTCAGAGGCTGAATTGAAGGTGTGTCCTTTTCATGCTATTTCTAACATGCCCAGCACCTTCTGTGCAGATCTATTAACACAAGTGAGCCCCAGCCCCAAACTAGACATGGCTTGTAAACAGCAGTTCTGGTGTTCATTCCTCCTGCCTTCTCATCTGCTGAGCTGTGATAGGAAAGGGTGTCTTCTGGTAAGCAACATCCAGGCTAATTACCCGCAGGGATTTTAGGCTGCATATTTGTTCCCTGGAATAATATAACCCAGATGTGGGAAAGGCATGGTTTCAATCAATCCTTCTATACATCCCACGACACTTGGTCACATGTGCATGTGTAGGTATGTGCATCACCCAGTAAAATAACTGCATTGTACACAGCCAGTAAGCTGGCTGTCACACATGCTTTTTTGTTTGCACTCCTTCTATGCAATTTTAGTGCTGCCTCCAAAAACCTTCTGAAAGTCTGTGCATTTTCAAATGAAACAGCTAAATGCTCATGGTCTTTCCATAGATACAGAATCGTTCGCAATAGATTGACGATGACCTTCACGGGATTTCACTGCAGATAAAATCTATGTTTAAGAGATAGATGCTTTCTCTATACTGCTACAGAAGAGCTTGGGAAAAGAGGAAAAATAGCCTTCTCTCCATCACATGGAGGGCCACTTCAAGGGACTCAGAAGAAAAGACATGGTGTGACTGGTGCAACAGGTGTGAACAAACTCCTTCTTACCTCTTCAGCTGCTATCCTAGCTGAACAGGAGCAAGAGGTGACCAGCTGGCCTCACCAGCGTGGTGCAGAGCTACCATGCTGCTACCACCTTTACTCGCCTTCAGAAGACACCACTGTGCCCCACTGTCCTTGCTGGAAATGCACAACTGCAGAGGTTAACAATTTTAAGAACAGCTGCCCCGCTTTCTGGTCATCATGTTGTTGATTGCACAAAGACTGGGCATGACTTCAAGCCTGGCAAATAAAACATTAAGAACTTGAAGCCGACCAGATATCAGCTCTATTCAGTGAATGAAGTGGAGCTACTGCTTTCCTCCTCTTTCGTCCTCAGAAAGGCTTATCTTCCCTTTGACCCCAGCTAGGGTGATTAAAAGATGAAGAATGAGTGCCTTATTTCCAGAGACAAATGGAGCAGATGGTAGATGGGCAGGAGGACCTTTACAAACAATTAACTGAGTTAAATGCTACCTGTTAGCAGACTTTCTTCAAGTGGAGGACTGAGGTGATGATAAGGGGCAGCACAAGGCAAAGCTCAATGCAATTTAAGATCAACAAAAAATTTCACAGCACAGAATCTACATTGCATGATAGATTTAGTCTCTATTGGAGAATTAAGCAGTATGCAAAACTACAGACTTCCTGGCTTTCATCAGAAAGCTCTGAGTATGGGGATAGGAGCACAACAGGAAATAGGGTTACTCAGAACTGTGGTTTTCTTGACATTTTGTGCAATAATTCTTCCTTCTCATATGAACTGCCTGCTGTTTACTGCTTTAAAAAAAAAAAAAAAAATTAGAAGTCCAAAGCCCAAGAAGTAANCATTGGGCTTCATAGGACTTGCTGCTTACTCCCCCGCCAAATCTGGTTGCTGCTGCAGTACCGATGTTCATCCTGGTGTACCTGCTGTGACCCACCACAGGCAGAGACCTGCTCACTGACAGCATGGCTGTAAAAACCAGGAACCAAGCAACAGAGCAGATGAGAGAGAGCGACAATGTCCAAAATACACCAGAGCAAGTTTTCCAGATGTGATTTTTTTTGTTTAAATTCAGCTTCTCCTTTGAGAGCCCTTCCACAGCTTCCGAGCCAGCCTTCACACTATCATGAGCAAACACTGAACCAGATGGAGGCTTAATATCCCACTGCAAACCTTCGCTACCAATCTCCTCCCTAAACTATCCTTTTATTTTTCCTTAAAACAAAACAAACAAACAAAAAAAAAAAACCCACAGATTTCCAGTTTTGCAGAAAATAGGTCTGTGTTTCAACTTGCTTGGTATCCAGCTTGGTGGAAAACTTTTTGTTATTAACTGAAATCTTAAAATAACATTATTATAAATATTCCCAAATCCTTCTGGATTTACTTGTTATCAGCACATTTTCAACCTACCTAACAACGGCAACACTGCTTTGTTAACAAGAGGCGGCCTGAATACATTTAAGAGCGGCCATGGAAAATACAGTTGGAAACCCAAAAGCCATCTTAAGTAGAGTGGTTTCCCCTCTGTGTATTACAGTGGAGAGAACTGTTATTTTATTTACATCATTTTAATTTCTTTCAAGCAAGAGAGAAAAGAAAAAACAGAAGAACAGAGTGATAATTTCAAATATGTTATTACTATCTGCAAAGAATTTTATAAAAGCACAAAAAAGGGGTTTTGTTTTTTATATTTTGAACAGCAATATAAAAATATGATATTGGTTCAAATGTCAGATAAGGTCCGTGTTGACAACTACAATTTTTTTTTTTTTTTTATTGAACATATTTTACTGAGCATTGAACACTTGCTTATGTAGGCACTGATTGAAGAATAACACCACGAAATCAAAACGATAAAGTGCAGACCTGTACTGAGAAGCAGGCCTGGTAAGTCAGTCTACTCCTACAACTCAGCAGAGAGAAGAAAGAAGGGAAAAATAAAAAGAAAACAAAGAAACTGCCGTTACAAGAGAAGAAGTGTATGATAAATTAAGTCCTGGGATGCCAGAACTGTATGAGGCTTCCTACAAGGTCCAGAGTATTCAAAAAATTGTCGTGTTAATTGTTTTTCCACAAGTGCCGTGTGACTCTATCCATATGTGTGTATATTAATACATATATGGCCATTATACTTCAGAATGAAAGTTCATGCACTTAAATCCACAAACTCTGGCCTAGCAAGGAGTTTCTGCAAACAGCAACCAAGGCTGTGACCAGAACAGCTGACCCGAGGAAGCTGGTGTGGGTCGCAATTTAATGATGGGCTGCGCTAGATCTCCTACTTGCACCACTTCTCCTCCTAAGAAGGTTCTGGAGATAAAGTGGCAACGTCAGCATGTCCTGACCTTTCCCCACCTCATAAGGGCAGTTTTTTTTTTACAGTTCTTAGTAACGGAAAAAAATATATAATTTCCAGAGCTTGCACACATCCAAAAACAAAACCAAAAAAGGCAGAAAACAAGAGGGAGAACAAAAACTAATATAAGCTAAAACATTATTTTGTAGTAAACAATAGAATATAACGTGCAATAGTGCAATTTCTCCTTTGCTGCTCCAACAGTGAAGTCTTGACAGATAGTCCACTGAATTTCGGCGTAGGGCATTTCACATCTAGCTGCAGGCTGGCCGGGGGTTGCTGGGCTTGCTGGTCTTCGGCGCCGAATCACTTTGTCCCGGCTCTCCTTTCCCCTTACCGAGGTGGCGGAGCTTTTGATCCCAGCGCTGCATATCAAAATGCAGAGGAATTGCAAAAAGATGACAGAAGAAGTTAGTTTTTTATAAATAATAAATGTTATTATTATAAGAAATGGGACAACTGTGTGCATTTACAAACAAAAAAAACAAACAAACAAAAAAAAAAAGCCATCGCTGTTGCCACCAGAATACGCTGCGTTGGGCAACGGAGCAGTGTGAAGTTTAAAGTATTACTGTTTCAAACACAGTCTGAAATTATCAAGCCATCAATGCCACAAATTCCTAATTAGTAATTTCTTGCCCTTTGTACCTTTTACTTTAATTTAAACAACTAGTTCCCTTATGCTGTACCAGAAGTCATTTATATAGTGGCACAAAGACCTTCATAATCTTTATCCACAGCTGCTATGTATCAATAGCTATAAGAACTGAGAATGGAGGAAGAATGAACAAATGTCACAGGAAAAAAATAAAAATAAAAAAATGAGTTTAGATATTGTTTTAAAAAAACAAAACAAAACAAAAAAAACCCTTCACTGCTGTGGCTCTAGAGCTACTACAAACACACTCTGCATATTGAAGCCAGTACTGGACAGAAAAACAACCCAACTGAACAGGAACCAATGCTTGACAGAAGGCAATCCCAGCTTTGCAAGAGGCTGGAAAATATGTGAGCTCCCTAGGAAGAAACCATATATCACCCTGCCACCCCCGAACTGGGACTGAGCAGAGATGTGGCAACACAGTGTTTGCTCCACGGCACTGGATTTCAGAAAGTTCTGACAAATCAAACAGCAACTTGGAATAAGTTCGCCATATCTTTTCACTCATGTAATCTCTGTGGTTGCATCATATCTACACAAAGAGTCTTATACTTGTAATGAGAACAATATTTTCCTGCCCGTCACCATTAAAACTGTTAACAGAAGCAGAAGAGATGGGTTTGCACAAGAACAACCACTGTGTCAAGACAACAGTTGAGAAATTGTTTCAAAATATAAGAAATCTGTGTAAAATGCCACAAATGTAGCAATGTCAAAATTGCCAGTACTCTGCTGTGCAAAGCATAAAAAGGCAATCCTTCCAGGACTTGGAAGATATTAGAATACGTCACAATCAGGAAACACTAGAGAAAACATTCATATATCTCTTGCATCTGAGCTCGTTGCTTCCAGTTGGCTGCTACATGTAAAATACAAGATGTCCCTATCATCCATCGGCCTCATCTAAGCCAGAGAGAAATTTAGAAGAGTCACTAACCCACGCAATTTGTTAACTACATTTAAATTTGCTAACTACATGTTAAGAACATTGAAATTTGAAAAGCGTAATTTCGATTTAGTCTGGAAAACACTTGGTCTGCAAAGCCTTCTTTTCTTCCTTAGCATTACAACCCCAATGAAATACATGTACATTGCAGAACGCAGCGTTTGCTTACAAAGCCCAAACACTTCTGTGGTCTGCTTTGTTGAGATGTAGGTTTGGACTGCTGCACCACTGGCACACGCTGGGGTAATTTATGCTATATGGCATGTATTTCTGAGCAACACAACACGTCAAGTTACTTTTTGATTCTTGTTATTAATTAGCTGTAGTCCTAATGTGTGCTTTCTTTCTTCACTGTGTAAAGCTTCAGTAGCTGTTTCATGGTATCTGCAACACTGGACTTTCGGTGAGCTGTTTCCTTACCTTTACTTTCTTACCAAGTCGATCCTTCCATTTCTCAGCTATGGAGCCTTCCACCAAGAGTAACCTACAGAAGGAAACAACCCCGTTACTCTACCAGCAGGCATGTACAACATATACAACCCAACGCATGCAAGACTAAGGTCTCGGCATCTGCAGAGCTTTGTGTGCACTTCCTCAAATAACACCTCAAAGACAGTGCTGCAGGAGTTACCTGGAGCGCTCCTCGTCTTCATAACCCATAATGATGTACTCTTCGTTGGCGCTGAGCGGTGGACACAGGCAGCCGGAGTTTGTGTAAAGGTTTACAGTGTCCCTTGGGATGTTCACCAGGGAAGATTTGAGAATCTCCTTTACTTCCACTACTGCAGTGATGTCATGACATTTAGTCTTCACCTCCTTCACTTTCGCCCGAATGACTGGGAAGAAGTAACAAAAAGTATAGTTAACAGCAGCAGATAATGCAGCTTGCCCCTGGGCCGTTCTCAATGACCTCTGGGATTAGTCTTTTGTATGGTGCATTAGCAGAAGCTCAGCTGGACTCCAGCAGCTCCCCTGCCCCCAGCTCTACACTACTTCACCATCCAGCAAGAGGTTGCAGGTAGCTCAGTATATCTCAAAACAGTATGGGTCACAGGCAGGAGTTAGGTACTGGTCGGACAGGTGTCCCATTAAATTTGGGCTTGATTTTTAGCATCCCCTCCTCTTCGCCCTTTCCACTTCATGTATTTCATTATTCCTTACATGCTCTCCTTCTGCCTCGTGCTGCAACTGTTTCAACTGCTTGCACTACAGATGTCTGAACTTAATTTGTCACTCCCAGCTTTTCATGAAACATGAATATGCATCAAAACTTTTTGTATTGCTATCTCAACTGGATGACAGGCCCTTACCTTTTTCATTCTGCCTCCAGTGACCCAGCACCGATCTGCTCTGTTCTTTATGAACTCCAGACGTTCCTGATCTTGACCTGGTGACCTGTTTAATTGTTTCTTCCCTTACTCTTTCTTTCTGCCTTAAGTTGCATAGGAGGGAAAGTTGCCTTTCAAAGGCAACAGATTTTCACAGTGACCAGTGAACTGATACCACATTGCGAACGCAAAGCAAATCCCGAGGTCACGCTCTAGAGAATACCGCATCTTTCACAGCTCGCGAGCGAGACCCTTTCCATTATAGATAATAAACTCCTTGGATTCCTAATTTCTTCTAACCTAAAAAAAGCAGCAGGGAGGCCCTGATATGCCAGAAGACCAGGGCCATTTGGGCAACGGAGGACTTTTAAAGGTGTTACTGACAAAGTAGCAGTTGGAAAGTTGTTCATTGCTAGCTTCAATGCACAAGAAGGCAAAAGCCTAGTATGCGTGTTAGATGCCACGTTGAGTTTTTAGGCATGAAAATTAGCAAAAACATCCCCTTCTGCGAAATCAGAATGTATCAGAGCTGTAAATCCAAAGGAAGTTCAAGCATAGTAGCCCACAATGTCATTTTTGTTAAATGACTTTTCACACTAAAAAAGTGCACAAACCCCAAATGCCCGTGCTGACACTGAAATAACTAGCACTCAGCATCAACAAAGACACTCTTGTACTAACATATTAAGCTAATCCCTTCCATCCTTCTGTAAACACTCTCAGTTTTGAATCTGGAAATGTTTCAGGCCACATCTTCTGTAATAAGTACTGCTGGATTAGCCATCAGTAATTGGGTTCACAGGCTATTTTTGTGACATTTTTCCCAGTCCTATTTTATTCTCTTACTGTAGCCTTACAGTGATCTCCCCTCTGAAAGGCTTGGGAGCTGGCCATGCAGCTGTCCTTACCGTAGTTATAATTGTTGCGTAGATAGGTCTTCTGGGTAGCTTTTATGGGCTTGCATTTGCAGCGTTCTACAAAACAGAAATGTTTATTTAGAAATAAAGCAGCGTATGTTCAGTGACAATCTCCCCAAAACCCCAGGGTCACACCTAACCAGAATTTCCCTGAATTTACTTATTTATTATAGAGAAGTTACACAACACAGGGTATGACGGGTCTTCTCTGCTGGAAAGTGTTGTAAAACCGTCCATAAGATCTCAAAGGTTTCTAGGAGGAAACTGGACACAATTAAGTTGTTTTTTAAAAACAAACAAACAAAAACATAAAAACAAAACAAAAAAAAAACCTTTATACCTGAAGATTTCTAAGAGGCACAATCAATGGTTAAAGAATATCAGCAGGTGGTGAGACCAAGAGGCACGTGGCTTTCTGCTCTGAATGCTTCTAGCATGATCCTGAAAAAAATGAAACTTCAACCATGATTCTTCAGCAGCATCTAGCAGGAGGTCCAGGAGAGCTTCAGTTTAAGAGGCTGAAGGGCTTCACTTCACTGCTGTGTTTTGTGTTGCATTTGTTCCTGCTCTGGACTCTGCCACCATTAGTTAAATTAGCCAGGAGGAAATGGTCTTTGACTGAACTGGACGTGGCTGGTTTGTTGACCTACACAGCATACTCTACAGCTTACTCGCTCTACAAAGGGCTGACCTAGATGGAAATTTTAAGGTACAACGTGGAGCACATTAACCACTGGCACACTTGCATTGGATCTTACTAATTCTATAACAAGACAGCACAGAGCTGCACCAGAGCAGGTTCAAACTAAAGGTTAGGGAAAGCTTCTTTCCCGTGAGGGTGGTCAGATACTTGAACAGGCTTCCTAAAGAGGTGGTTGATGATCCCATGCCTATCAGTCTTTAAAAGGCATTTAGACAATGCCCTCGTTAATATGTTTTAACTTTTGTTCAGCCCTGAAGTGGTCAGGCTGTTGGACTAGATGATCTCTGAAGGTCCCTTCTAAATGGGTTCCTGGGCAGTTTGATCCAGTGAGCTAGTGGCTGGCAGCCCTGTCCACGGCACGGGGCCTGGAGCTAGATGATCTCTGAGGTCCCTTCCAACCCAAGCCATTCTATGATTCTATGATTCTAAGGAAGGCACCTCAAACAGATGCTTTATTTCTAAAGTAAATTGCATCGAAAATGTAGACAATACTTCTTTTTTCAACAATACAATGACAAGATGAGGCAAAGATGCCAGTCTAGCAAGTACTGGCCAAATGCTTCAGAGTGCAGCATTTTTTCGTACATGTCCTATAGACAGTACTTAATCTAAAATGCAGATCCAACTGATACGTAAAGGGCAATGTCCAGCACAGGACTTTGATACATCACAGTGCACAACTTTTAGGTCTCGTGTCACAATTGGAGAGTCCATGAACAAGAAGGAGCACTGAGAGGCGACCAGTCAGGTTACTCATTCAGGACGTGCAAAAAACCCACCTGGCACTGGGACTATATTTCATCCTTGTGGAAAAAGCCACATACCAGCACGGGATAAAGGCAAGAAACCAGGAAAGGAGCCAAAGGCATATTACTGTCTTGGTTCCTAACTTATTTTTTGTTCAATACAACTTGAGGAGGGGCAGTGCTGAAGTGCTGACTTCTCCCTTACAGAATTATAGAAGACTAAAAACTGCTTGAGTAACAAATGACTCTGTAGGTGAACTAAAACAAGGACCTACTCATGAGTCTGTATTATGGAGTGTGGGACTGAAAACATGGAGAGCCAGGGGGAATGGAGGTATTGACCAGTATGCAGCAGGGCCAGCAGCTGAAAACCACCAATTCACGGCAACAAGCACCTCATTGAGCAGGAAACTCAGCAGATGCTCGCAGCTTGCACATTCTAAGGAGGAAAGCTCAGCAGTTTCTTGGCAGTGTCCCCTGGAGCCCACCAGGGTTCCACCAGCACGCCTACTCTCTAATTTTGAAAGAATAACACGGAGGCGCTGCCATCAACCCCCTGATATATCTACACCGTGGGTCATCAGCTCTGAGTACAACTGGAGCTTGTGCTGCATGTGTGGGATTCAGATGCACCTAGCCACAAACCTGGGGCAGCTGTTGCTTTGGTTTACTGTATAACATTGTGATCCAGAACCCCAGGTTTAATTAAAATAGGGATATTATTAGCCCTTCCAGCATGAAGGCCTTCCAAACCAGAGAGCTGGAAACAACACCACATATAACAACACTTGCATTAGTGCCTGTGGAGTGCTAACGCCGAAGCCCCAGACCCATGCTTTCATTAACACCGCCAGTATTTCACTGCCGGTTATTCTAATGCAAACATCCACTTCTTTCAAGCTGGTGTGCAAGTAAAGCTTGGTGGACTCTCACTGTCCGACCCAGCGAACTGATATCTCCCCTCCCCTCCCAGCCCACCACCCCACCCATTTCCAACCACATGTCCCAGAATTACACGTACGTGGTCATCTAGTTTGATGTACCACTAGAAGCAAAATGTGATTCAGAGAAGAGCAGGTGAGCTGCGAGTACAACTAAGGTGTCCTCATTCACACTCAGTGTCCTAAATATCCACCCCTGCCTGCGGGCTGCATTTCACTCAGCATTTAAGTAGAAGAAGCCCTAATACAGCCTATTTCTATGCACCACTCTTCTAAAATAACGATGCATATAGCCAGTGATTTAGTTAAACCCATCATGAAGAGTTTGTGAAATAACTTCTACTTTCTTTTTTAAAGTTTCTGCATTAAGTGAAAAGGTGGTATCACGTGGCTATGGACCTTTCAAAATTATTATTTATTTGAGATTGCAAGGATTTTTGTAGTTGAAAATATGTAATAATAATAAAAACAGGAAAGAGGAGAACATCTCAAAAGAAGTGGATATTGTTTCCTTGAAATTCAGTTCTGTCCTCAGGAATCTATATATAGGATTCTACAGACTTCAGCTTTTGTATGGGACTGTGTTAAAATAATAAAGGCTGAGAAGGGAAGTGATTTTTGGCTTCCCTTCTGCCTGTGGCAGCTCATGCATACTTGAGCCCAAATTATGGCCCATTTTATAAGCTGCCTTGAAACAGGCCATAAAAGACATGCTGCTATGACCCACACTCACCCAGGCATCTTGGCATTCACATACAACAAGTTTTACACTTTAACATTCTCCTGCTCTATTAATACTTCGCTCTGTGACACAGACACACACACACAAAAAGTCTAAATTAAAGGACAAGAATATGTAGTCTCACATTTCCCTACGTATTGTTTTTAATTTTGAGGAATATCTTTTATTACTCTTGGTCTAGAACCTAATGGATAATGCCCGTGTTCTTGATGAAGGATACCTTCTAGCTGTCCTCATGATTTTCAAATTTATATATCACAGAACTTTACATAATGATGCATTACTTCCAAGTACTACCTAGAAATACAGTAACGGGGCACTTGCCAAGTTCAGCTCTAGAACCAGTGTAGAGTGAAGAGTAACCTGTCTCTCCCAGTGCCTGTTACAGTGGATTTTAAAGGGAACATGACGTGAGTATTGGAAATCACAGTTTTGCTTGGTACACGTTTCTTGCAAAGCTGAGCCTTCCCCAGAGAGGGAAAACATCCACAAAAGGCAGCTGCAAAAGAATTGTATTGTAAAAATGCACTGTGTCTCTTGATGCTGAGGGCAAGTCCCATCTGACCTGATCCTCTCTCAAGCTGCCAGAAGAGCTCTGGCACCACAACCCCATTAGAGCCTAAGAATCGAGACAGACAGCAGAGACTCACGTCAGTTTGGACTGAGATCTCTGTTGGCTTGGCCATTAAATATTCTTTCTAAAGACATATCAGCATAATACTGACGTACACTCAACTTCTCTACCATGGGAAACTTTGTCAATATCAAAATAAATGGACTACAGGGGAAAAGGTTTTCTGCTACAATCACTACCTACAAACATGCCATCTTAAATACACGTGCATGCACAGCCTAAACAAATGCTTGAACCTGGCAAATGCTTCCATGTTAAAGTTACAGATAAAAAAGCTCGGAAAAATCTCTAAGTGACCTAAAAAGCATCTCATGAAGGAGACAAAACTCTAGTTTACTTGCAGGAGAAGCCATCAGAAAAGCCAGCTGAAATGGGTGTGGTGCACCGAACCACAAACTGTGTACGAACAGCAAAAGCTAGTGATAAAAATATTACCCGTCCTCTTCTTCACCAGCATGTTTTCTTTTCATTCTCACTCTCTTTTGGATGCGATTTTTCAATTCCACATCACTGAGGGCAGGCAGTTCTGATGATACATTTAGTATTTTTGATACAAGGTGACAGGAGATCAATGCTGAAGTTAGCAAAACTTGGTATTAATTCTACACTCCACAACCATATTTAGCTGCTTATACTAATAAAAAGGACATCATGTACCGTAGCTGGTCAATGCCTCTGGAGAAGAAACCTTCCAAAGGAACAGTAATAAAATTCAAGAAAACTTACAGTCATTGGCTTGTTTGAGCAACAAATGCACCTTTCTGTAATCTGTTAGCTACCAAACAGGGCGTTGCTTTGCATGGCCTGTGAACAGTGGCAACACTCGAGAGATTTCACTCTGTTCCAGCAAAAACAAAGGCAAACAACAAAGTAAAAGCAACAAGGGGCCTGCTGGAATGAAAAGAGCGTCAGAAGGTCTCATCCTCCACCTCCTCAGGTTAAAGTGAGTTTTGCCATTACCTGCAGAAAGTTCAGAATTTGCAAATTTGGAAGTCAGAGTGAACTACGATCTTCAATGTTTTTACCCCCGGTGCCTGAGAGAGATGATGTACTCACCAGACTGCTACAAAGTGAAAGAAGTTAATGAAAATAGGGCGGAGAACCCAATCTTTTTCCTTTTGTACTGAATCTCTATCAGCCTGCTTGAATCTAGCCTCCGTTGGCTAAAATGAATAAATAACACAAAGAACATTAGATCTCTAACTTGTTTTCACTTCACTCCTGCTGCATATTACTGGGAACATCTGCAACTTGGCTTTTCTGCTTTCCTTACAACTTACAGAAGTGCTATTACTAAGTTTATAGAAATTTATTTTGGTACATGCAACCCCAACATCCTACTGAGTCACTTTGATGTTTAAAGACCTGGGATTTTCTTTTTCATCATTTCAGTAAGCATTTCTCAGTTAAATCAAAATTCATACTGGTATGCTAGTAGAAGTCTGCCAATGACTACAGCATTGTTTTCCTCCTGCATTTTCAGTTCTGCATGGAAAAACAACTGGATGAGCTGAAGAGAAAATGATGTTTTTGACAGTAGGAAAATCCATGCAATGAACAAAACTTGGAGTGAAATCAGCACAGCCCCCTTGATTTCATGGGAATTTTGTCCTGGCAAAAGCAGAAGAAACAGGAGCTATAAAGTTATTTGGGCCGAAGTACACAGACTCACCAGCCCCAAATCCCACCTTCCCACGACAGATACAGGCACAAATGAAAAAGCACAAACTACAGAATCTCAAGACAAGGCAGAGTCTCTATGCATCTCTTCGTACTGCTCTTAATTAAGCATTAAAAGGATGGGCTCATACAGCTTATTAGACAGTTTTTGAAAAATGTACTCACCAATGCCGGTGCCTCTACAGTTGCCAGTATTAGAATCCATTGGGAAATCTGGCATGGATTCGTAAAATAGGTAAAGAAATGTTAGTATTTTTAATATTGGATTATTTCAACACACACACATTGCAATACTTGCTCTTTCTCTGATATTTAGTGTATTAAGACTTCATGAGATTGTGAAGTTCCAGAGGTCTGCCTGTTCCTGCTAGAGTCGTCATCAATTCTTATCTGAGCTTCATCCAAACACGGCACGTAACGTTACATGCTGAACCATACTAAATAGTGAAATAAACCATTTCTGGTGGTGCACAGACCAGCAGGTTTAGGACCAGGATGGAAACTGATGTCATGAATTTGCAGCATTTACAAAAAGCACACATAGTGTTTGCATTTAATTAGATGATGAAGGAGAAATTACTTTTGGTTTGTTTGGTTTTTTTTTTTTTTTCAGTTACTGAGGAAATCAAACCAACCACAACCATATCATTGAAAGAAATGCCAAAGCAAATGTTTCAGACCTTTCCCTACCCCTCAATTTAAAAACATGCTGATTATTTGGAAGGTCAGATAAAGAGGAGAATGAAAAAAAAAAAAAAAAAAGGCATTGTGCCAAACTTCCAAAGAACTGCTTTCAGACACATTTGTATGTGGAATGTGCCTCACGTTAGTAAAATGCGTAATTCCAGATCTATTTTTTATTAAATCATACAATTTAATGGATTTATACATATGCTTTATCATGAAAAATGTGTATGTTAATACATATAATCTTGCAGAAGTTAAGGAAAAAAAAAAAAAAAACAGAAACAAAATTGGGAAGAGAAGTAGCTTACTTTATTAGAAGGACAAATAAAATGGGAAAAGCAATGGGCTTTTAAATAAAACCCCCTTCTTTAATTGTGCGAGCCCAAGAGTTTCCGCACCTTTTTGAGCTCCCAAAGCTGCCATCATACAAACATCGTCTTTCTTACACCCGTACGTGACCTTGGATACAGCAACCCTGCTATTACAATGCAGAACAAATGAGCACATGCGGTCATCTAGCAGCAGCTCCTCTCTTGCAGCTGGAGCTGTAAGGATTTGGCTGCAGTACAGCCTAGGATATTGGCATAGGTGGAGGATTTAGATGCATCAACTGCATTTTAAGGGCAGGGACAAATTGTGTAAATACATATTTAAATACTTGTTTACAAGATATCTAGGATTAGTTATTTGATCATCTCATATATTTCAAAAATGTGCATCTTCTCAGAGCAATATGAAACTTTCCCTACATATACGGGGACAGGCCAAATGACAGCCAGGACAGAAGGAAACCTGTAAAACGACTGACTGACTTAGTAATGTAATCATTAACTTCAAAAAATTGGGACTTCAGAAGTAAGCACTCCTACCAACGTAACAAGCAAAAGATAGAGCAAACAGCATTGAATGATTGCTTTGATGCCCTTTCACATCCAATATCCTGTTGCCAGCTCAAATCAAACCCACTTCCTCCCAAAAAAGCTTCAAACTGCCACGGGATCTTAGTTTGCGAATGCCCAAGACAGTTCTTTCTGGTGCTTCATGTGGCTCAGCATGCTCCAACTCTTGCCAAACTTTCTTTAATAACCACTTACACATGGTAATAAATCTGTACGTTGGGGTACAACACCTGAACTGCAGCCACAGCTTTTTGAATCTGTGAGTGAACCGACAAATGGATCTGCTTTGGTACCACCCCAGTATGAGCTGAAGGTCCAGATCCCTCTGAATTACTCCTACACATAAAGGGGAGCTCCAGCCTTCCCCAGCTGCACTCGCTGGTATGAAACTCATTAGCGCTGGCTGAGGAGCCATCCTCTAAACTAACCTCGATGCAACGAGGGCGGTAGACACTCGACATGCCTAATATAGACCTGCTACTGCAACCAACACTGAACCCAACTGCTTTCCACCAGATGTTCTCTTCCATTTCTAGCACACAACTGAATTGTTTTTTTTTTTTTTTTCCTTTACAAAACCAATTCCAGCATACCACAACCTCAACACACTTCCTACTTCTGCAGGCATTCATTTGCCAGGTCACTTGTCTAAGCCCCGTGCCAGTGGTCATGGGTATGTGAGAAAACAGCTGGCTGTGCAACAGGAGAGCAATTCAGAAGCTGTGTGCAGAGAAGCTATTCATGGAAATGGGTGCAACTGCTCTGAGTTCAGGCATGCAGCATACTGTGCTCTGCAGTTGCGGTCATCGTGCAGTGCTTGTTGATGAACGATGGAGGAGTAAACAGGTACCCTTGTGTCACGTCACAGAATCACAGAATCACGATTAAATCCTCTTACTTTTGAAGGCTTAGAACAGACAATTTTTGACCTTCAGGCAATGCTTGTCTGTCTCAAGGCACGTTAAAGGATGAGCACTTTCTACTGAGACAAGTGTAGGCTTGTGGAGGCAACTGGAGACCTTCGCCACTGTGTAACATGTCTTGGGAAAGGCTTCCACCTCCCCAGTCCTTCCTCCATGGACATCAGCCAGACAGGCTTATACCACCTGGTGCTTTCTCATCTACCAGGGAAGGGACAAGGGAAGTAGTCACGGCCAGCCCTACCAGCAGCCACCAGCTTTAGGCAGGAGCGAGCAATCACAAGACGCCAGCCCCTGACCCCGGCTGTCACACAGGCCAGGACCTCTCCGTCAGGCTTGTCTACACGCTGCTGAGACCTCCAGGCGTAATGCAGACAGAAAAATAAAGTGAGCTATTTTTAAAAAATGAACAGCTGACTTCCTATTGTTCCGCTCCTCCTCTGAGAGGACATCTTTGCCAAGTTTTGTCTATGCAAAGCAGTCTTTTGAAAGAAATATCTGTCAGCGATGATTAGCAGGATTGCCAAAGAGGAAATACTATCCAGAGCTCCAATTCAAAGGCTTCCTATTAAATTTTGGTTAAGAGCGGAGGAAAAACAAATCCAAACTGATTTTTCCAATAAGCTGTTTTAATTAATCAGTTTTCAGAGGGATGCTATAAAAAAAAATACATTAACAAACAGAGAGAATAAAAGCTGCTTACATAGTAAGTGCACAAAGTAACAATTCCTGGACCGCAGATTTGATGAGAGCTTTGGTAAAAGGGAGCAAAAAGGAACCAATTCGGTAAAACTTAATTTTGAGCATACATCTTATGCATCCTATCTGATTGCAAAGTAAATAAATAAATAAACGAATAAAAGAAGAAGAAAAAAGTCATCCTGGGGAGCTCAGGTCTCCAAAGGCAGACAAACTGAAGTCATGGTAAAACGTGACCAATGGTATCATCATGCCATAATAAGGTCTTCTTCAAGGCTCAGAGTTTACAACTGCTTTGTTCCATAATGAAGAAATGAGGCGGCCTGCAAGTTTTGAGCAAATGACTAAAACAAATCTCAACTTACAGATGGGCATAACTGCTCATCCTTTGCACAGTCTCCAATATTCCCCCTAACACCCTTGTGCATTTTGACTGCCATAAGCAGAGCCATGCAAAGCATGAGTCAGAGCACATTTAATCTTGAATTTGGAAACCACCCTTTTGGAAAACTAACGTGAAAAACAAGCATGGGAAATGGTTCTTCTGCTCTTAAGTGTACAGTGCCAAATTCAAACACTGGGTTACAACAGCTTCATCTAGGCACACGGGCAGATGTGGAAGACTTGGACTACATGGAGAAACCATTGCTTCATTTGAGATCTAAGAACACGTCTCTATCAAGTAAACCATTTTTCATTTTCTTGAACATTTTAGAGGTTGTATTTCTGAACTGAGTCAGAACTGTAACCTGCTGTTTTATTGTAATCACCCCAAACAGCTGTAATGTTTACTATATGTAGTTATGATGTTTCCCTTTCCTCCAACATCTTGCTAAGAGCCTGTGAGCCCTGAACTCCACATAGGTGCAGCCAGGTAATGTGGTGGATCTGGATTATCTACAGAGGACACAAATTATATCATAGATTAAATACTGCTGCTCAGAAGTAACAAAACATTTGAGAACATAAGACAGGGTGAGATGCGACTGCCTTTACCAAGGCACCACTCAAAACTCCCTGAGGGAAACCTCCAGGACTACAAAGTAACTCCTGCACCTACTGGGTAAGCAACAAGAGATGGAGTTTTCCCTATTTTTTTCAAGCATGTCCCAACTTCTTCATGACCTCAACATTTGCAGAGCCAGAAATTCAACTGACAGATCTGTCCTCTGGTATGGACA
The DNA here is from genome assembly GCA_013399715.1 of Alectura lathami. Classification (NCBI taxonomy): domain Eukaryota; kingdom Metazoa; phylum Chordata; class Aves; order Galliformes; family Megapodiidae; genus Alectura; species Alectura lathami. Next base: position 152,382 of record VXAV01007917.1, read on the forward strand.
GCACCCAGTTCCCACTCCAAAACTGGAAATGAACACGTCACTAGAGACAAATACGGTGCAAGTGCACAGGCCTTAATGCGTGTGTATCTGAACATCAGCAATTAATGTGGTCGTTTTGGTCATTTATTGGGTGCAAAATCAAAGACATGATACATTTCCCATGGGACGCTGGCTTGAAGGTGGTCCCTGTACCTGAGGGACCTCTTACCTGCAGGTCAGCAGCAAGGCGCAGTAACCCCTGCTCAGGTTTTGGAGACCAGCACAAGCCCAGAGGGCGCCTGGCCTCTCTTAACTCTAGCTGCGCAGTAACTGAGCCTTCCACTGTCATTAGCAGCCTTCTCCATCCACATGGCGGCTACTTCATCCCTTCTTCGTATAAGCAGCCCTGAAGCAACATCGCAAGACAGACACAAATACCTCCCTCATTCCGACAAAGAAGAAGCCCCTAAACGGTCCTTTCAACTAGGGCTGCAGGTGGAAAGAGGTCCCAGGGGATGCTCATGCAGGATGCATAGTTCACGGATCAGTAACTGAGTGAACTTTCCTCTGGGATTTGCCACAGCTTCTACCAACCACAGCTTCTCCCCATTTGGCAACAGCCCCAGTCCAGCGGGCATGGGGAGCAGAACTGACAGGGAATCTCTCATCCTCACTGCCATGTCAAACAAAAAATGTCAGGCGAACTTCAACAGATCTTTGATTTGGCATCACTGACATAAGACCCAAGACCAGCTACTGTAATGAGGAGAGGGAATTGTAGCAAAGCATGTCCTGAAGGTCAGAGGAGCACCTCACTCAAAGACCCACAGTCTGGTATTGGAAAAGGAATGGAAACGGAGCATCCTTCGCTCCACCCTTGTTCTGATCATGTCAGTCCTCTGACTGTGCTGTTCTTCAGACCGCCACCTTACCAAAGGACCAGGCAAACACGTCAGCCCTCACCAGTAATAGCACTGAGACCCTGAGAGAACAGAAAACGGTCAAGAACTCTTCCTCTGCAGGTAGCATACTCCTTCGTAAAAATGTTAAATCAGGATTTCACCTCTGAGGAATAAAAACACCCTATTCCACAAGAAAAGCCTGTTACAAATGGACTTATAGCACTGCCTGCTCTTTTAGGTATAGTTTACAAACAGCATGAGGTCCGAGAGTGCTCAGGAGATAAAGCAAGAGCAGGTATTCTGCATGCGAGCCATCAAGCAGCTCGCTCTCTGTGTCTTCTACTCGGCTGCGATGCTTTATTTGGAGAATGGAACTTGGAAGTGTTCACCTTACCTCTTCCTCAAACAGGAATCCTTCCTTGTGCTCTCTAAAGGAGCATTTTCATTCCCTCAAGAAGGATTCTTTCAGTCTGGTACATAATGCATCAGTTCAACATTTTCAGCCCAGAAATGAGAATGTCATCAGGTTCTCATTCACTGAAAGAGAGTGTTCATGGATCCGGCACTGGAATCCCTCAAAGAGGTCATTGTACTGCTGAGGTCCTCAGAAATAGGTAACTCAGGGGCAATTTCAGCAAAACTTCCTCCCTCCAGATTTGAATGTGATTGCTTTCAAATTGCTGCAGGCTTGCCAAGCCTCACTCAGTCTGGATCCATTTTTAAGGCAGTTCTGAAAGCACCTCAGCGCTGCCGAGAAAGGCGCTCGGTGTTCGAGAGTGCCTTTCCCGAAAGCACCCAGCAGGTCTGCAGCCCTCGAAGCAGCAGCAAGGCATCCACCAGCACAAGCAAAGGGCTAGGTGCATGGGGGAGGCAATACAGGTGAAAGGGGGCAGCCAGGCAGAAATGCTAGCAACAGGTGGAGGTCCCAGGGCACAGGCGCTGAGTACTGGAGTCAAAGAAGGAGCAGAGCTGGTTCAGCTACAGGCAGCCGCTACAGCAGAGCGTGGGGCAGCGGTGGGGCTGCCTCTGGCCCCACTCAGCCTCCCCTGCCACAGCTCTGTTCTCTGCCTCGCGGGTGGAGCGGCCCAGAGAGTTTACCAGCACCGAAGGAAAAAGCAGAACGAAAAGCAGCAAAACGTTACTTGGGTGCACAGCGTCCAGCGAGCCGGGCACTGCGCTCGCTTTGCACAGGTCAAAGCTCACTCGTGATAACCAGCCGCTGCCTGCTGCGATCTCCTACTCCCCAGCTGCTTCAAGTTAACATTTCTCTGGGGCTTCTCTCACTGTGCTGGAGCTGGGCACCGCTAACGCCTGCAGCTCCAAGCGCACCGCGGGCAGGGCAGGGCAGGGCCCCCGAGCCCAAGAGCCGCGCTGGCCTGGCTCGGCCGAAGCACCCCGCGCCCCACGGACACCGGCCCTCCCTCCCTCCGCCCCGAGGGC
>VXAV01007917.1:156836-168673 GCA_013399715.1 Alectura lathami
GGAAAAAGAAAGCAGTGGAATTGCCATACCAGGAGGATGGGTTTCAGCTGGCAGTGGGCTGATGATACAGTTGCTAATACAGCCAAACTTTATTTGGGTAGGGAGCCCTAGCTGCACGTGGAGGGCTCACAGGACATGAAAAGGGACTGACGTCTTTGTTCTTGAACCAAAAGGGAGCCCAGTAAGGAACTGCTTCCAGATGGCTGACATTAATTTATTCCATCGTTGGTTTTTCTTGCCCCAGTGTCTATTCCCCCCCACACACACTTGTTTTCCTCTCACGGGAGTCAGTTAAGCAGCAACTGGCTTAAGCAGCAAGAGCCTCCTTCCCAAGAAGCAGTGATGTCCAGCTTGGTTGTTGGGAGCGTACACTAGCAAAACCTCAAGGTTTACAAGTATGTAACTGTATGCATTTTAGACAGAAGAAGTACAGCATATGAATAGAAATACTACATTATTGAACACAAAATAGAAATTCAAAGTCGTCTTTGCAACAGTGAGAGATGCTGAATTGTGCTGACGTAGCAGCATGGCTTCTGACAGTCCTGCGGGCGTTCATGGTGTTACCCCATGACCGCAGCTTCACTTGTGCTTTCTGCAGCAGGAAGGGCTTGCTTTCCTTGCCCTCCTCCAGCACTGTAGTCTCCCTTTAGGAACACACAGCAGCCGCAGAGGCACATCCCCACGGCTCATCACTGCTGCTTACAGGCCAGGAGACGCGCAGGGAGGGCAGGAGCCCATTTACACCCGGCAGCAGCTACTCGGCTTAGGGCAGAGCTCAACAGACCAGCCCAGATGCACTTACATTCATCAGCAAAATAACATCAAACAGCCACCTTGTCTGCATTACCTGCAGCGGCTGCGGTGACCTGTGTGTCTGAAACTAACAAAGAACAGGCTGAAATTCAGAACAGGAGAATTACAGCAAGCATCAGGAAGAATGCAAGACAGGTGCACATGGCATATATATATATTTTTTTTCTTTCCCTTCTTTCTGGTGTAATAACTATCCACAGGGACAGATGAAGCGCCCTTGTCACATGCTACATTTACATTTCAGGTGCCCCCAAACCCATTGGTGCGTCAGGGAATGGCTTGCATTCAGCTGTAAGCTCCAGGTGACACTGAATCATCTGCCCCCTCACTGCTGTCACGTTCCCCAGACTCTACAGCCAGCAGGCTGGGACAGTGTCAGAGAAGAGGTAGGGCTGCTGAGGACTCTGGGTCTTGCTACTGGCACAGGCTGCCCTTGAGGCTATTCGGTATAAACCACACAGTTTGTTCTGTGGCATGCTCCTGCCCATTCCAGATGAAAAAAAAAAAAAAAAGGGGGGGGGGGGGGGGGGGGCAAAGGTAGAGCTATAAATACAAGAGCTAGGCCAGAGGGCAAACTTATCACAACAGCACCTNAAATCTGTATCTGTTCAGAAAACCAGCGGAGAAAAATACTTGTTCAGAACAGCTTTACACTTTCCTAAGTCCTTCTGTAGCAATCACTGAATTATTCGCAATTTAATTTGCTTACATACGCTGCCTTGGAAAAGAAAGAAAACAAAACTAAACATCAAATGCAAAAACCTACAATACTTCTTACATGGCTGTTACTAAAACCATAAAGTCATCGACTTCCAGAGTCATAAAAATAGGATTTATTGTACATTTCCTGCTGCAGCCGGGGTCTTGTTACAGCTCCCTCAGGTAGACAAAACACAGGGGACTATTAACTTATTTTAATAATCTCTCAGTCTTCTACGTGGATGACTTGGAAGTAGAAAAGAAGAAGAAAAGGTTCTTTTAATACAGCCTCTTTCAGACTTGCAATTTTTCAGGCTGTCTTTATGAAACAGCTCATTATTAACTATCCTGTGCCCTCAGGGCATGCATGCCTCCTAGAGACCAATTTTTCACATTAGTATTTGCTCACATTATCTGTCACCCTGAAACCTCAGCAAAATAGCTGTTTGCCCAGTGCTTTGCATCCTACATTACTGGTAATAGTATGCGTAGGAAAACATTCTGCTTCATCTGTGAATACCGAGAAACCCAGTCTGACATGCATTTCAAGGACAAATGAACGCCAGTTTTAATACTATTGAAGACACTCATCCTATAGAAACACACACATTACGTGTAAATAAATACACGTGTGCATCTATCACAGTAGTCTCCTTTTGCAGGGCGAATTTGCCTGCTGCTTGTGACTCTCTCAGTGTTTATGGCCATGTAGAGGCTTATGGCTCCTTGCTAATGAAGCTTCCTACCTGCAACTCACTGCACTCCTTTTGCTGCAGAAGACCACAGGCAGGTTTACTGCGAGCACTATGCGCTTGACAAAGCGTTCAGCCCTGCTGAAGAGGCTTACAGCAGAAGCAGAAAGCTGAAGCTGATGGCACGCCTTGGCAGTTCTCCTCGGACAATCCTCCCGCCTCATCTGAAGTGCAACAGCCTTCCAGCGGACAGACTGTGCAAATGGAAGCACAGTAGATCCCAGCTGAAAGAGAAATGCTCCTGTTTCTCGTTTAGCTGGAATTATGTCCCCAGCTTGCCTCACCCCCGCCTTTGGCACTCAGGAAGCGCACGTCTGAGGAAAGTAGCGGCTGTGGCTTCCGTCTTTTTTCTTGGGAGAGCACATCTTAAATGCGCAGCAATAAGTGCTTGCGATCTCTATAGCGACTCAAATTTGTGACTATTACATAAAATTAATGCCAGAGAGCTTTTCAACTGTTCCACATTCCTCACAATAATCACAACACCATATCCGCCACAGTCCTCTTCGTAAATAAACTGCCTAAGGCCCACGATCGCATTCAGAACAAATGCTCTCACATTTCAAAATAGAAGTGCTTTTTCTGATGCACTACCATGTATACACATCTCTTTCCATCTCAGAATTCACACAAAGATACCCGAATGCTTTTGCAGTCATGCAAGTTTAAGACTAAAAGTATGGGGAAATAAGCCAAAAGGTACTTAAACCTAAGAAATATCAGAAAAAAAAAAAAAAAATCCTATTTTTCAGAGGCATCACAACTGAAGTTAACAGGACCTTTGTCCCCAGTTCCACAAACATGCCCCTTCAGATAACAGCACTGCGAGTGCTGTGGATTACTGTGTTTGCCTAAATATTTGCAGAATCAAGTCGCATTGCAGAAAATATTAAGAAAACAGCGAGAGGGAGCTGAGCTGTTGCACAGTTGGCTGGGCAGCAGCTGGGCTCATAGGTTTGAGAGGAGGAAAGTTTATTTGTTTGGTGTTTTCAAGTGCTGCTCAAGGATTTAAACATGAGGTAGCCTCCATGGTAGCATTCAGTACAGATGTACAACTTATATGCACTTAGCTCATTACTCCCATGCAACAACTCGCTGGACGCTGTTACAATGAACGTAATAAATGAAAAAAATGAATGAAAAATACATCCTTCCCTCCCACTGTGGCCATACTAAAGACAACAGAATCCACTTAACCCTCTCGGAGTTATAATCACCTCCAGATGGAGGTATTTAAGGCAGAATTTGCAAGGCCCTGTAATACCGTATACATTATGCAGCTTTTCTATTCTGGCCACTGCAGAAATAATTTGAGCTGCCCAGCTTCAACGCCATAACCACCCTGAACTTAATTTTGTTAAACCATGAATTTACTGTTGGAGATTTATAGCCTCTCCGGTTGCACTGCCCGAGCCTGCCCCAGCTCCTGCTCACACAGATTTATTAGCAGCACGCAGCAGCATTAAGTACCAAAAATAAAACCTGCAAAAACAGTTCAGCCGTGCAGGGACAGCCCAATATTGCCAGGTGCTGAAACGCAGGCTTACCGCTGATTTCAGCGGGAGCTGATTGGGTTTGACGTGCCCTAGGATCAAGTGGTTCCTATAAATAGGAGCCCAAACACTGTGTGTCTATTTTACTCGTGTTTTCAGCAGCTACTAGCGGGATCACAAGGGGGCTGTAACGGAGCCTCAGCAATTTTAGGAAAAGAAACATTGCCTTTCCTGAAAGCTTCCACTAACACACCTGCAAGACGCACAAACAGCAGATGATCTAGAAAACAGAAAGCTATGAAGCCTAGTCCTGTAAAAATAACTATTTTAAGTTGACCACACTCATATGAACTTCCAACTCTTCCAAGCTGAGATTTCCTGATGCCGATGTGCCATGCTCCCATCCTTGTCGCACACTTTCCCCACCAAATCCCTTACAATAGTTAGCAGTGTGCATGGCAGAAGGTGCCCTGCAGATCAGTACCTGCCTGATGCTTGCTTGTAGCTTCACAGCTGAAGTTTACCGGCCCACTTCTGGTTTACAGAAGTCTGTGAAATCGTGCAAGTTGTTACGGCTGCCTTCATCGCTGTCACTCTGAAAGGGTGCCCACATTTTTCTGCTTTAATTTCTGATAGACGAAGTAAAGAAAGTAGGAAGTTGGTATAGTCTTGTAAAACCTAAGGCGGAGCTGGTGGTCTGTAAGCTGGGGCTGAATGCGAATACCACAACGTAACTTCAGCAAGGCCACCACACAATAGCGTTTGGGAATGGTTTGGGAACTCTGCGACTTTCTGATCATCATTCTTCATCTCACAACCACTTTGGTGGTGGCAGAATGAAAACCATGCCCAGGGAGTTATTAAAATGCTTATCTTCTTCCAGTTCCCTGATATTATTTGACTAAACAGAAAAAGGTGGAAGAACGGGATGACAGTGTTGGTAACCGAAACATTCAGGTTGCTTTTCTTCTCTACTCAGTAAACTTCCATAGCTCAACTAAAAGCAAGGAAAAGGGTCAATGGCATTTTTTCCAGGTAATATTCACGCTTTTTAAGGGCAGGCTGTTTTGCTATCCTCCCCCATTTCTTTCGTGAGGCCCATAAACGAAACCTCCCATCGAGCTTTTTTTCATGCTAGTTGTTCACACACTTATAGGCTGTTCCTACAAGAATGCTGCTTTTTCCCCTCTCTGAAGCCACAGGCTTGGTTACTAAAATTGGAAGCACAAATCCTTGTTTAGCAGTATAGCTCACAAGCATACATAACACATATTTGGCCATTTAAAGGGACAGGAATAACTTTGATTAAGGTTTTGTGACTTAGAAAAGCTTGCATGTTTTACCTGTTCACTGAGGACTAACTGCATCTACGATGACTCAGTCCCCTATGCGCAGGGCTGTCAGTCTCCATGCTGGAATCATGAGAATACACATTTAGAAAAACGTATTTTCCAGTACCACAGGATTCTTTATTGGTCACTTTCCCTCCAGGAGAAGACAGCGGTGGTTTTGTCTGCTTTGTGTCTTGGCTCCAGTGCTGCTGGAAGCTATCCATCCTCTCACTGCCCACTTGTCTCAAGCAGCCAATATAGCAGTTTTACAATGCTCCTAGGTGGTTATCGCTGCCTTCAATTTCATTTTGCCCCCTTTTAGGGGCTCATCAAGTGCTTAACAGCACATAGACGTAGGAGTTGAGGTCCAGGTACCTCGATGTTATGCCAGAGGCTATGGTCTTAGGCACTCTTCCCTGTCTCCATCACACACATGCAAAATAACAAGACTGATATGCAACTTCTTTGCTGCTTGGGTCATCTGCATCACTGGGATTTTGAGGAGCTCTGAGGTTATGCTGATTGGAAATGATCCTTCCTGAAAAGCATCTGTGCCTGCGCATAGCCCAGCCACCACAATCCATGGGACCGTGTCGTGTCGTGCCCACCTCCACCAGCTGGTGAGACGTCTAAAACCTAGGGAACTCCCCACTCCTCACACTCCTCTGGAAATGGTCAGGACCAGCTACAACCAGCTCCTGCGTAGCCATTTATGAGCCAGCAAACCAGTACAAAGATATATTCCAGTTCCATCATTATGGTTTCCCTCTGAACTTCTATTAGGCAACAAATATCATCTTGGCATTCAAACAAAAAACCGTATGAAAATAGTAGTGCAATTATTCCCCTAATGAAGTTATTTTTTGAAGTTAGCATCACATGCTTGGTCAATTTTAAAAGCTGTGCTTGACCTTTTGAAGGGCTTTGCTATCCGAAATTATAATCCACTGAGATAAACCCTTGTGCTCATCTGATCCCGTTGCAGCTCCATCGCTAAACATCGCTCCTGCTGTCTTCCACTTTAAAGACATAAACGGAACGAACAGCAGTGACCACCTTTGTGGTTTCACTGTCATAGAAATGTCAGAGATGTTCCCATCCAGTTTTGCTGGCTTAGTCTTTACAAACACTTCATACTAAGATGCCTCAAAATTTTACACCTTTAAGCATCATTTATTTACAAATGCTTCTATACCTGGACAAACGTGCTGCTGTGCTTGTGGAGTGGGACACAGACATCATCTCTGTCAATGTTTCAAATGCAGTTGTGGGGTCTGTGAGATACAACCTGGATTTAACCCTTAAAAATCGTCAAAGTGCAGACTTCAGTTACAAACTGAACTCAGAGTCCCCGAGCAGCATTGTTCCCAACTCCTCCGGCCACTGTGATCACAGCTTTCAGCTCACATCTTGCCTCCCTTCTCACTCCCCTTTCACACCGTAAGATACATTTACAGCGCATTCGCAGTTTCATTCTTCTTTCCTCTTTGTGGCTGTCCACACAATGGATTCATTTTTGTTGCTGTTGTGTCCACGCTATTACAGAGATTATCATTTGATATCTACTTACAAATAACAGAGCTTTTGCTAAATGAGTCTTCTGCTCTCTGCATATTTGCCCATTGAGTTTACTTCAAATTTGGCCAAACAGAAAAGCCCTGCATGCAAGAGAGAAGGGCAAGGAGGGAAAAGCAGAAAAGTTTACTGCCTTCCTCATCTTCAGGTAACAACTTCAAGTGACTACAGAAAAGATATTAAACAACATTGTTAACAGACAATGAACTGGATTTACTAGCATTAGGCTTTCAAATGCTCAGGTGTGACAGCTTTGCAACTCTCATCTGTACTCACACAGGTGTCAGTACACTTCTTTATCCAATTGCTTTTAGTATTTGTGAGAAAATGCTTTTTCAAAGATCACTATAATCCTGAACAGGTCTGAGAGGCAACACAAGAAACCATGCCAATCCCCTTGCTGTACGCTAGGCTCAACATACGCTTGTGATTCAGAATTTAACACAAGCATTTGCAATTAATCAGTTGTGTAAGACACACTGACACTATACCCAGCCACCAGGTCATTTTAACCTCATAGTACTGGAAACAGCATGACTAATCGCTAATTAGAGATGGGTTTGGACAAAGGCCTGGGGTGCTGGTGGGGCATTTTGTTATGGGTCAGTACAAATGTTTACAGACGGTATCACACAACACATAGCAAAACACACAGCACAAAAAAACCCTCAAAATCTGTACTTGAAAATAGTCAGAACTTGGGTATTTTTGAAAATGGGTTATTTAACAATCCTGAAAATAGTGGCTCTGATCTCCAAAACCAAAAAAATGTGGGTAGCTGCCAGTTAAACCACCTTGCTTTGCACAGAACTAGCCAAAAGTACTGAAAACAGTTTCCCTGTATTCTTTCAATCCCTAATGTATTAGCTACATTTAATAACAAATACAGCTACAATAATTCCTATAGCATCTAGAACACATAATGGAGGTAAAAGATGCTTGAATTTGAAAGTTAGAACAATCGGAAGCTTACATATAAAAAAATTGATTCAACAAAATAATTTGCTACACCTATAAGCCTAGCTTTGAGTTTGGTTCAGCTCAACAGATTCACTCAATGATGTGAGAGCAGCAGTTTGGCTATGGCTGTACCTACACCATGTGTAACAGCTACTGCGAAGTCACTGAGACTCACCCTCCAGTATGAGTCAGTGCTGAACCCGATGGGCTGGGGAAACTTTTGGCAAAGTACAGTTTAGCAGCAAGGGATATTTATTTACTTGTGGTCAAGGATTCTTGAATCCGGAATAAATAATTTATGAAGTCCTGTAACAAGCCCATGATGACCTGCTGAAGAAAGCTCCTATCTTTCCTCAAATCACTGACCTCATTTCAACATTTTCTGGGGAGAAAGCCATTCTCCAGTGCATCAAAGGAAGTATCCTCTGAGTGTCAGATTGATTACCAACTCTTTTTCCTTTCTAGAAAAAGAAGTGATAAAGACAAAAAGGTTTAACTGTAATCATTTACCCTGATGGACACTTTTTTAACCAAAAAGTAGTTTTCTGGGCAGTGACAGGACATTGTTCTTCCATGCTTCCCCTTACATGAGGCAGGGCCCTCTCCCACGAATTACACATGTGATCCAAATGGGCTCCGTATGGGACCAGCTCAGCCGCCTGTGCTTCATGCTCCAGGAATTAGAAGCACTTGTGCAAACACCACCTGAGGTTACTCAATATCTACAGCATCAACAGTGGTGCTTACAGAGTTGTGGACATGGTGTTGCTGGCTCCAGAGGAAGCATTCCTTCTCTAACTTCTTCCCCAACCATCTCGGTTCAACAGACGCATTACTGTTCGTGTGCATGGACACAGGTTGCCTTGAGGGCTGTGCTTGATGTGCTCTGCCTTCAACAAGCAGGCTTTGTGGGAGCTCAGCTGAAACCAGAAACAAGAGCAATACAGAAACAACAAAACTGGAACAACCCCTGCCCTTGAAAGCCAAAGAACCTCGAACCTCTCCAAAACCCAGGACACTCATGGCTGAGTCCACATCTCCTCCCAGATTTCCTCTTTCTTTTGTTTGGTTCTGAGCTTGCTCTGAGTCCTTGCAGGAAGGACAGGCAGAAAAAGATCTCAGGCATTTGTGTGCCAGGCAGTATAGCAAAATCCTACAGAACGGCTCCTACAGAAACTACCGAGTCTAAAAAGTTCAAGACGATCTTATCTGACTGTGTCAGATCTTCCTGCACAGACACTGCACTTGTTATTGGTTTGACAGAGATAAGCTATTTTCTTGGATTAGTTCAGTAACACCTCACACAGTGGAAAGCTGACAGGGATCAGAAGTAAATGACCAAATACAATTTCTTTGAACTTAAAAAGATGAAAGACAAAAAAGGTTATTTCTTAAACCACAAATAACTTGAATTTTTCATGAGTCGACCTTGAAAAGAGTTATTTTTTCCACAAAAGGCTAAATTAGAATCAAAACCTCAGTTAAAAATAGGATATCTGAATGCATTCAATTTTAAATGATACAGAATAAAATTCTCAAGTCTCACATTTCACCTGACTTCTTTATGAACAAACTTACTTGTTACATTACTAAAATCACCAATTTAAAAAGAGTTCCATAGTTCTGCCATAAAAAGCATAATTAGGGAAAATACAGATGGTACTGTCTTACTTCCTCAGGACAATTTTATTGCAGTACATTTTTCCTCTGGACACAGGAAGCTATTGTAACTGAGCACAAAACAGCTCTTTCATAGTAGAAAAAGTTACCAGCAGGCGCGTAAGTTGCATCAAGAACAGGGGCTCCATACAATGCCCAGAGCCCGTGCCACGGAGCACCACACAGCTTTCGTACGCCGCGGATTACAGAGCACAACCATCTGGTCAGCTTGCAGGCTAAATGAGCCAGTGCCACCCTGCATGCCAGTCGGCACTGCTGATAGAAAGAGGCTTATTAGGTATCTGCCTCAGCCATGTCTCCTGTGACGGTTTTGCCGCACTCTCCTGTTTCATGGTTATTTCAAGTTTTATACTTACACAATACGCTTATTTCTGCGGGTGTACCTGGCACCACCGTGCACTACATAAATGCTTTTCTTGTTTTATTATGTAGAAGGTTTAAAGGATGATAGCACTGAGCTGACACTTTACACTGGCTTTAATTCCTTCTTCCACTTTTTACAAGACTCACTATCACAGAAGCCAAAAGGTGAAGGATTAAAAGAAATCTTCACATGAAAGCTCTAAGGATTGATATTTAATGAACTGTGAGATGTAAATCAATGTACAACAGCACAGTTTAAGCTTAAAATGTTAGGATAACATTTATATTAAAAATAATTCACCTACAGATAATACAGTCTAGTGTTTATTGTATGTTATGGAAGGTACACTTGAATTTCAAAAGTTTAAAACATATAAAAAGTGGTTAAGGGCTAACATCTTATCAACATGTGATAAATGTGTAAGAATGTTTATTATACAGCAGGGTACAATGGTAGTGTTAATGCCAACAGGGCACCACAGAAGTTAGTTTAAAAAAAATGTCCACTATGCTTTATACAAACAACACCACTTGCTGTTGTTTAAGAGTATCGGGAGAGGATTGCTGTCTGAAGGATAAGCAGTCCTATAACATTTTTCATGTTAGCTAGTGTCATAGTACATAGATTGGTGGATGTTTCAAAATAAAACTAGAAATGCTGTAATTACTTCACAGAAATGCACATCCAATATCTGTTTTCAATAAGAACAATAGGTACAAGATTATAACTCTCCCTATATGAAATAATTTACACACAGATGAAAGCTACACTATCTAAAATAATCACTAAATACATTTTTCTTCTGGGAAATAAACGAGCAATTTTTGTTTTGCGTCATCAATATCAAAAACATATAGCAGAAGTATTATCTTTTAAAACATAACTGATGCCCTAAAATAAAATAAAAAAAAAAAGGAAGAAATGAGAAAAAAAGATTTTCCATGAATGTGCAACCTAAAATCAACCAAGCTTATATTGTAGTACAACCATATTAAGAAACCACTGATCAGAAATACAACTGTATGGAAAAGGTTTATAATCCACAAAACTGTTCATCAGGCCATAAAGTAAAATAGCTCCACAGTTTACAGATAAAACTGAGGCCACACAGATGCGTGCTATGTCTTATCTCCAGTACGTAGATACTTAGGCAGAGGATGTGACGCTTTGCTTGTAGACAGCATGGTATGCATTTCTCAGCAAGACATAAGGGAAGCAAGACTCCAGGAGATCCATTGTCAGGAACGGAGACTCCTGCACGATCTGAAAAATACCAGGAACATAAGGTTTTGCAGCACACCTCCTGCTGGCTGTTGCTCATAATCTGTTCCATGCAGATATTTCTGGTCTGCACTGCACCACCCCTGGCATCTTTCACAGCCAAAAGAAATATTACAAAGTTTGGGGGTAAATGGGAGAGAAACAAGCTGCTCTAAACGCATTGCTTCTCAAAGCTTCTCACACAGCCTTCGTACACATACGTAAATCACGGAGCATTCCTTCCATTTTCAAAATACACAGTATACTAAAAGAAAAACCTCTGAGCAAAGAGGCTCTCCTCTCACACATTCTGAACAGTTCTTTAATGTGAAATTTTATTTTAATATTGTACAATCAACAAGGCAAGTTGTCCAAACAATGCGGTACAATGTTCTAGTCAACAACGGTTAAAATGCGTGGGTGTTGGGGGAATTAAAGAAATGCATAACTGACATTAGAATGACAGTAAGAAAGACATCAAAAGTTACTTCCAGTGGCGGACGAACACCAAAGGTGTCAGCAATGTGATGAGGAGCCTATTCCTTAAGTTACTGGCACCAGTAAAACACACAAAAGCTTACCATGTCCAGCAGTAGGTAGACAGACTCTCTGTTCCTTGTGGTAGTTTTGTCTGTCTCCTGGCCTATCTTCAGTAGGCTAGACGATGCAAGCTGCATGAAATGAGTATTTCAAAGCAATTAATAAATGAGTAATAACAGTAATTATAAAAAAACATTGATCAGCTTCTGCTCTTTCACCGCACACACGTTTCTGAAGACGTAACAACCTATCCAGAGACAGCATTGTACTAGCAACTGCCAAGGACAGTGATCCCGAGGACACTAACCATCACTGGGCTTAACTCTCAGGCAGACAGTTTTGTTTACTTCTAGTAGTGTTTAAAAAA
>VXAV01007917.1:168708-191544 GCA_013399715.1 Alectura lathami
AGAAGCCAAGTCATGTAATTGTGAAGAACTTTTGGTCCGAGTAGATAAAGTAGATAAGTTGACTGTAATCAAGTCTACTAAAGTTAATGACAAAGCTCCTGTGGGATCAAGATCTCACTTGCCTGGTCTTTCCCAATATGCATAGACGCTTACTGCATTAAAATTTACCAAGTCATGTTTTCACTGCCTGACCTTATATCCACTTTGCTAGAGAAGGAAGTTTCACTTCCAAAACTACACAGTTCGTTGCAGAAGTGCCACCCTAACTGTAAATTAACCATGTTTTACTAGAGCATGAGCAACCTCACTTTACTAAGTAGTTTCAAAGATATCCTAAAAAATAAGATATCCTACAAAATTATACATAGGTACACACAAGCTCAGGATGACAGAACACAGTAAAATATTTCACCTGCAGATCAGTGTGTAACCCATGTTTCCATGCCTTACAGAAATATGTAAAAAAATTCAAACAACAAAACCCCCCACTTCCCAACTTTCAGATGTACAAACATTTGTGTACCCACATCAAGCAGTATGCCTGATCCACACTTACCACAAACGGATTTTAATTTAGAATATTAACTTTACAAATCTAACTCGGTATTCCTCTTGAACCAATTTCTGCAAATTTATTTGTAGCGAAGAGTGAACATGCGCACTTGAAAAGAATCTTAGCACACACTCATCAGTACTAAGTAAGCTAGTAAGTTTTTCCCATACTTATTTAACTCTGACAGGAAAGCAGATAATCTCCAGCAGCACATTTTCTTCTCAAGAGATGTTTTCCTTCCAGACTAGCACTAAGTGATATATAAAAGGTGTCACAACAGATAGATTAACAAAATACCTGAACCACCAAGTCATGGTCTGCGCACTAAGAGCAATGGTCTGAAACCAGCTCATAAACACTGAAAAAATGCAAGCCTCATACCAAAAGTGTTTTTATCACATGAAACTCTACTGGTTTCCTTCACTTGTCAAACATATGCAACTTGACACAACCATCTCTCTCTTTCATCTTTTACAGCCAGCAGTTGCATTAGACAAGGTCAATGGCTAAAGGTTTTTTCAGTCTAACGAATCTTCCAGAAGGGAAAGATCCTTTGAAGAGCAATAGACAAATCGCTTCTGTGGACTTTTCGTTACAGAAAGTTACCATTAGCCAACCCTCCTAACCACGTAAGGTAAGAAGAGGTGGGGGAATGCTTTTTTTTATTTTTTTATTTTATTTTTTTTCATTTTATGGGCAAACATCAGAAAACCAGAATCACTAAAAATCAGTATTCTTGTAGAAAAAAATGGAAGTGAACCTACCATTTAATCTTCGGTTTCCCTTTAAGTCGTGGGTAATTAAGAGCCATTTAAAAAATTCTATTTCTAGTCGAAAAGCAAGCCAAACTGAATTTAAAACACATCGCCAGTGCCTAAAGGCTTCTGACTTCTTTTTAAACAACTCCAAGGATTTCAGAAGCTTTGATCTTCAACCTACTCTGAAAAGCATAAAAAATTCCTCTCCAAATACCCTTGTACTGTGCAGCTATCAGACAGCTGCTGTGTAAGGAGGGCAGACATGTCGGAAGGCACAACTCGGAAGGCCACTCTGGAGTTACCTTCCACGGCAAGGTAAAATAGAGTCCCGTACATCATGGGAAAAGTCTGCCAGTCAGAATCATGATTTTATGTGCATTGCGCATTTCTTTTTCTAGTTACGGGTCATACAGTATAAGAAGTACGTGCTAAACATTAATTCACAGAGGATTATACTGAGAAAATTATGATGCTTGCACTGATTTGCTACTGTTACTTTCTAACAGCAGACAACTGACTACTGCTGAACAACTCTTACCAGATATCTATGTATAAACTTCATTGACAATATGCATTTTTATTGCATTACATCACAAATTCAATTTTCAACTTCTACCTGAATTTGGGAACACTTCCTGAAGTCAACAGGCATGTTTCTTGCTAATGTATGTATTTAAACCTATCACTAGACTTCAAAAAGTAACTCCCCCCCAATTCATTTCCTCCTAATCAAAATCCAGACTGCGTTAGACAATGATCCTAATTTCTCCGCAATCCATAACTAAACGGGAAGAGGTAACACTGCAGTGAGGAGCAGCTTTACGGCTGGGATAATCGTATGTTGGTCATTATTCCTCCATACCAACCTAAGCCTTTATGTTTTTAAGATCACTCGTGGCTGATTACCGCAGCACAGATAATGCTTAAAATCACAAACACTGACATTTTAACAACTGTACTACATCAGCTGAACTATGCATTAAGTGGACTGCAGGGCACTAGGGAGTGAGTGTTCCCCTCTTTTTAGTGCAGCTAGCTTTAGAAATAAAATCATACATACAGCCAAAAATTCTTTCAGACGGTCTTCAATGCTTCCTTTGTGAATGGTGAATAAAGCTGCAGCAATCTGGTTGATAGCTTTTGCCAAGCAATGGATGTTGTTGCAATGCCCTGAACAGAAACATACACAAATTACCTCAGCACTGTGTGAAGATGACAGTGTTTTGGGAAATATCACTCAAGAGTACGCAGACAGCACAATGAAAGACCAGCTTTTACCATCTTACATAACAGCAGCCAAGTATTCTTTCACACTGAACTTGGTATCAGGAGAGCAACCGAAGTGCTGATCTCCCAGCGAATGTCACAACCTCCTCAGAGGGATCCTTGTGGCTTTCAGAAACAAGGAAAAGCATATACCGGAATTTTATTTGGTTAGTACAAAATTTGACAGTATTCCCACGTGACTAGGCTAAAAAATCCTGTACAAACAGGACTTTATCAGGCAAACTGGCTTTCGTAAATCTCCTTTTTTGTAAATGAACAAGTCATCTGGCTCAGATGGTGTTCACCCAAGAGATATATAGGGCCTCAAGAACAAAACCGGTGAGTTACTGACTGCTGTGTGTAACATCTTGCCAAAATTCACCCAGGTTTCAGAGGGCTGGAAGGTGATTAGATGACAACAGTTTTCAAAAAAGAGCTACAGCAGAAAAACAAGAACTCTTCATCAGCAAGCCTGCTATTCCTTCTAGCCGCTTAGTCAAGCCTACCACATTAGGACAAAATTAATAGGCAGCTAAATAAATACCTTGGGAAAGTGCTAGACTGGGAATTCAATTCAGAACCTGTGGCCTTCCCATGTGTGGCAGGTGTCATGTATTCAGGAAAGGCTATGCCTCTAGTAGCCTAGTATTCTAGACAAGAACTAGTGCTCTGTTCTGGTATTTGACTAAGCTCAGATTTCCTAATGGGAGCAGAAATAAAGCAAAAATAAAGGTCTGTTAGAGCCTGAGCCTTTATCTGGAACTAGTGGAAGAAACAGCCTTGATGCTGAAGGCGGCAGAGAGAACACAGACATTGCTGAAGCTGTCCAAGAACTGTCTGTATTTGGGAGGCATGTCTTGCCAGTTTAGAAAGCTAAAACTTTCAAAACTGTGACCTGTTGATGGTAAAATTCAGGATCTGGCCAGGGAACTTGCTTCACAAAAAGCAGCATTTATTAAGTTCTCACGCTGGAAATAGTATCTATATTAAGTGTCTAAAGCCAGATGTTCTACAATGAGAGGCAGAACAGGAAAAAATAACAATTTGTGAGGAAGGCAGGACCAACAAGGTCTATTCTGTTTGTTCAGTTATTTTTGTAGAGTGAACATATTTTATATATTCCTTTTGCCAGACTATTTTCCTCTTAAGAAAAAAGAATTCACTCAGTAAAGAATTACGTAATACAGAGACCACATCTCATAAAATCAGTAGCAACTCCTAATACGGGCTTATTTGAGTTCTAGATGTAATTTCTCTCCAGTCACAGTTTTATGAGATCTTATTAACTTAAGGAACTACATATGAAAGTGGCTTAGCCTGACTTCAGGTTAAAAGTTACTGAATTACAACATATAAACTGGAATATTTCGGCTACATCATATAAAACAGACAGAAGATAATCCTTATGTTTTGTTTCAGCCTGCCAGCAGCCTGAAGACAAGAGGATCCTTGAAGGAGAAGGGATTTTGGAGAAGGCAAACTGCACGATCTCCAGCCTGGTGCAGAAAACACGTGAGCAGTAACATCTAGCTGGCCTGACTCGGGCTCCTAGGAATAGATTTTCAGAAGGGTGGGTGTGTCTCACTGAGTCCTCTTATAAATTAACAGTAAGCAAACATAATCACCATTAAAAACTTTTAGTGCTGTCCCTCTGGCAAGCAGCTAAGTTTTGAGACTACAGAAGGTGAGAGGCTCTTGAAGGAAAAACTGGTCTCAGGAAGTGCTTCCAGTTGATTTCTTTCACGAAACTACAACCCATATTTATTTAAGAGATGTGGTCTTAAACACACACGAGCAAGTACATTTGGATGAAGGTAAGAGAACCCGCCTAACTGTCCTCTAACAAGCAAAGTTCCTCTGCCTGTCCCCAGCCATCATTTCACAGTCCCTGCTCTTGCCTGTATTGCGAGTTTTTCATTCAGCCATCATGACTCTACAGCGTGTCAGAAATACTAAGAGTGTAGATAACACAAAACATCCCTTTGGGATACAAATTGTTCTCCCTGTTCATTAGAACAAGCTGTTAACACCAAAATACTTGAGCTTTCAAATCAACATTCAAGTTCTCCTCATTACCTCAGAGATTTATCCAGCTTTCTTGCAACGGACAAAAGGCAACACAATCTGTTTAAAATTAGAGTTAACAAACCCCTGATATCTCTTCAAGTTCAAGAAAATATTTCCTTATCAAGAAGGATAATTTACATATATAATCACAAAATAATCAGCCTCATTTAAAACAGCAATCTTGAGGAGGAAAGGTCTTAAAAAGAAAAGAAAAAAACTGATTTGCATACCACATGCTAAATGACATAGAAAGCTACCAGAATTTTTGGTCCTTCCCTGATACTTTACATTTTCAGAAGGCACGTTAGACACTGTGAGTTAAATTTTGACCCGATTAAAAATAAAGCAACTTAGAAAACAGAAAACAACTCCCACTGTATCTGGTAAATGGGTGTAGAATAAACATGGTCTTTTGTGCAAGCCACGCTACACGTCGTAATGGAAATAGCTTGAAGAGTTTGTATGTATTGGAACAGTTTTGTCAGTCATTCTTTTCCAACTTCATTTTGTCTGAAAGTACTTTTTTTGGTGGATTACATGCAAAGAATTTCCTTGAGGCAAAGCACTCCTCAAAGTTGAACTGTTCTGTAGGTTACAATTCTGTTCACAGCTCACACCTTCCAGACTGCCTTCAAAATTTTATGTTTAGTAATATGAATAGCATGTGAAATATAGAAAAGATACCATGTATGAACCGCACAAAGCCAATAAAACTACTGCTAAAACATCCACACTATGGCACTAATTAACGCAGAACACATGCTGTACAAGCTCCACATTCTAGGATGAGACTGCCCCCTGCAGTATCTGAACTGCTCTCCAAATCTCAAGCAAAAGAACTTTTCACTGAAGTCATCTCAAACAACAGTTAAGTAAATGCTTTTCCAAGTCANAATATTCACAGCAAAATTATTCAAGAAACTAGCAGCACTATTACGAGAAAAGCATTCAGAGCGAACGTTCAGCTGACTCCGCGTTACCTTCGATGGCAGGGCTGTACTGAGACATCACGTTGCTAGCCAGAGTTGGCAAGGAGACTGCCACGAAGACCATGAGAAGGCAAGCAATCTTATATTCTTCTTCTGGACTAATGTTTTCTGAAAACAAAAGTGATAAGCCCTTAAATTCAGAAATCACCTCAAGGTGTTTATTTTCAACTTGGTTTATAAAATGTTGGACCCAATTGAAATACGAACCTGAAAAACAACAAAATCAATGTTTGTGTTGTGAAAGTTGTGCCAGAAGACAGAGGGTGGAGTTTCCAAACACCCCCTTTGTTATCTCCAAGACTCAAGACAAGCTGCTGCCAGCCTCTTACTGCTAACCGTTTGGTTACTAAGACTTGAATACACTGAGTAGTACAGTACTTCCCATGCTGGTGCAAATCCTGCTATTGCTCAGAGGCAAGGTGAGCCTCTCTGACATTCCATCAGTGAATGAGCACAAGGTGGTGACACACATTCACACCAAGAGGCTGTCTTCACAAACTATCAGCATCATCACACTTCAGTGTAAGATCAGTTTAAACAAGGTAAGGGTTGGTGAAATACAAAACTTGCATCTCTACAAGCTGATTTACCAGAAGTCCAATACTTCATATGACAAAGAAGGTAAGAATTGAAAGACAAGATCCTAGCCAATCACGGAAACATACACAAATTCCCCATCCTGCTCACACCGCTCCAGCATTTCATAGCTGCACCACCTAAAATGCCATTTCAGGTACTAGCCGTCTTCCAGAGGAATACCTACGTATATTACACATATGATACATATAAACAAATAACACCTTCATACTTTTTAAGGTATACAAATATCTTGTGACTGACACATTTAAGTTTTAATATTAAACTGCCTCTTGTATTTATCTGTATTTTGTCCTTCCAAATAGCTACTATTAGAGCAAGACAAAAAACAGGTTAACATTTAAAATAGTCACAATCTGATTGTAACATTAACTATCCATTACGCACAGGAAAACAGCAATAAAGTGCTCAGTAAGAAAGACAGGGAACAAAGCTGAAGGCCATCAAAAAGCACTTAAGAATCTTAATTCATGCCTTCAGTACTGCCAGAGTAAACAAAACTGAAGAGCTTCATCAGCGGTGCTTTCAAGCGAGAGGAAGTGCTGCACACAAGGACACCAGCGCGGTTTACATGTCTCCCCTTGTAGGCTGCGTGTTAGCACTTGCATAACAGACCAGTAACAGTGTTGTGAAATTCATCAAGTGCCTTCACAGCTGGCATTTCAGCTTCTAATGCTCACTTTCATGGCACAGATTGGTTACAGATCTGTACAACGTAACTGATCATGTCCATAGCTGTCCGCCATAGAGCCCTATTTTCATTGTCCTTCAATTCCAGCAGTTTTTAACCATTAGCCATTAAACTCCTTCAACGTCTACCCATTATGCTTTTTATAGGGCAAGAAGGTATTTTATATGTAGCTGAAAAGACTCTCAGTGAACACACCAGTGCGTTCAGGCAGCTGGCACAAATGTTCTTAGGCCACTTCTGAAGTCCATCAAAGGAACACAAAGGACCCAAGATACACAAGCCTCCTCCCAGCACTTAAAACATTTCCATGCCTTCGGGCTCTTAGTTTTTTGCTCCTCCTAAGATATTCTTGTCACTTAAGATTTTCTAAGTCATAACTTCTCACCTGATTTTTGGGAAGACAGTGCTACTACCAAGGCAGGATCGATCTCGCAAGGCAATCCAGCAGCTGATGACAGTTCATATACATTCATTGCCACCTGATGACCAGAGAAAGATGATTAAAAGATAACTGAATGCCTTTGTGTAAACTTGATGAAGCAGTCATGCTGACACATTTAAAATGTTTATATTAGTTTGAGGCATTATGGCATTTCAGAGACTTGGTTAAAGCTAGATAAAGCACCTCTAGGTTGTTTTTTTTCCCCCCACCCTCTAACCTACACTGAACAGCTTGGTCAGTACTTTGTGAGCTAGATTATCATTTCTTTTTGTCAAGCCAAACAAAGCTTGTATACTTTCCTACATGACCTCCAAAGCAAACATCCTGACTTGCAATTAGCCATTTCTGCCTGTCTTTTCTGCTCAAAAAGAAGAAAACCTAACATACTCTCTACCAGACCTGAAGTATCTAGACTAGTATCTACAAATAAAGCATTTTCAGACAAAAGCCAAAAGTCACGATTTGATGAAATATTACAGTAAGGCAGATACCTTAAAACATTCAAATCTGAAACAGATTAAGTGTTCAGCAATTCCAAGTGCCAAGAATTAGACTGTAAGTGGTCCTAACGCTTGGAGGAACTAAGAATGCCTTGAAATCTAGTTCAAGTCTGGTTCAGGCTGCATTTTACACTGTTGCCTGTAACCCTGTATTTCTTTCTTTCCCTAACTCATACTTTGAGCCAAGTATCTGAAGCTGTAATACAAATGAATCTCTCCAAAAGCAGCTTTATACCCAGTACAAAGGCCCCTGAGAAATACTGGTGATGTGCCTTATGCCCTCGACGTCTGAGAAGTTTCACAGCTCTCACAAACTCTCCCACAGAGTCGGTCAGCTGCAGTGTGTGATACTGCGCTTCCTCATGTTGTCCAGCTCGGCCACCTGAGGGCACGCTCAGGTATGACAAGGACACTGCTATGTTTGCATGGTGCTCTGCTGTCAGCAGACACACAACAGCTTGAGCACAGAGCTGCACTCAAAGAATTACACAGCACCTGGATGGGAGCTGGTTCACAACCAACCAGTTAATTAATGACAGTGGATCAAGAGTAAATCTGTCTCCAAAAGTCTCTGTAGACATTACAATAACAGCAAAGGAAATGAAGGCAAAACAAATCCTCATTTTATCAGCCTTCCCAAATAGTAAGCTTCAGGGATGCCAAAATAAAAACTGTTTCATATCAAGTATGTATTTCATTAACAGATTTAAGGCTATTCATACTTGATAGCAAATTCAGTATATAGAACATTATTATAACACGCGGTTTTCTAATCCATTGTACACAGACTTGTAACATCTGTACACAACCATACCAGGGCAAAAGCTCAAACAAGGAACTGCTGATTGTCTGCAGAGCTTAATTGCTAGCAGGCTCATTGCTCTGGCCACACCAACAAGCTGTTTCCAAGTCAAAGCTCTGGCAAAGTTCCGGGGTAGCACATGCCAGAGTTCCCAGTATTCCCAGAAGGCACTATGGACAAGACTACACAGGTTTGGCTCCTTCTGCGCACACAGTCCTCCAACATTACCCTTGCAAGCTTGTTCTGACTCACACAAGACCACATGTCATCAGGCCACACCACAAGATGCAACATTAAGCTTGATATCACGCAAACGCCAACACGGACTGTACCATCATACTTACATGATCTCAGACACCCCGAACTAGAAAACTATATATGCAAAACAGGTACATCTCAGAATCACAGGGGAAGTATAGAGGGCCCAGAAACTACTAGCAGGCAAACACAGTATAAAGCAGGGGCAACCAGCTGATGCTACGTGGCACGTGAGCCAGCAAACAGTCCTCAGAATGGTTTAATTTAGCAGTAGACAACTGCTTGTACTATGAAGCAGAGCAGTATTCTTCCCTTTATTGCTTCATCACATTTTGTTCTCAATTCCTTCCATGAAAAGTTCTCATGTGAACACAGGCAGTTAGAGACTTGTGCTCATCTCATTGTTTGTTTTTTGTTTGTTTGTTTGTTTCCATCAGAAGGCTTGGAGAAGCACAATTACTTAGCTCTTTGGAAAAAACAGTTCTTTGGTTCCAACATTTTTCATACTAAGGATGGAAGTTTTGCCCCTGAGATATTTTCAGTAAGCTCCAAAAACTACTCTGTCACCCTTCGGGCCTCATGTTACCTTCATGTCAGTCTCTCTTGGAATGTGATCTTTAAAGTCCTCGATGGAACTTACAAGGAAAGGAATGTGGTAGGATAAGACCTAAGAAACACACAAACACAAAATGAGGAAAAAACACTTCCAAAGTTAATGATCAGTTAGATGCTACCATTGTTTTACTGGATTGGTTTTTTGCATGAGCCATTTTATGCATATTAATTAGCTCATGGATTTAAGACACTAAAACCAAATAAAATCAAGCTGTTGGTAAACAAACTGAAAGAAAGCTTTTAAAACGTACTAAACACTAAGAACACCAAGAGGCATGCTCAAACTAAAACTTGAGTGTTTTAATGTAATATTTCTCTGAACAGTACTCAAGAAGTACCATTTTCTTCTAGAACTTGCAATTCAAGGTTCTGATATGACTATTTTACATGTCAACCATTTAAGAAGGTAGCATTTCTCAATTGTGAGGCTTCAAATACCTTACTATTCCATTAAACTCAATGAAAATTGTTCAGAATATATTCAGTTATTGCTTACATCTCTAAGTGCTTCCTGTGCCAATGACCGAAAAGACAGGATTACACCAATAATCGTCATTCTCTTCAAAACACTGTCAACAGCTGAAGAGTAACAAGGAGAACAATAGTAAACAAAAACCTATTCACATTTACAAGCTCAATTCTTAAAATACAAAATAAAAAAGCAAAAAGACATTTCTTGGAAACCACCTGACGGAACGAAGCCCGTGACACACAGATGATAGTATTTGATGATAACACTAGCGCTGTGTTTTCTTGAGGCCAAAACATACCACTACAATAATTAGTTAAAAACAATTATGCTAATTCTATAGTAAAAATCCTTGCAAAGAATATACTAATTTACTGTGAAGGAATCAGAAGCACGTGTCAAAAAGACCCATGCTACCTGCTTACATCTGTGTATTTGCCCTGGTTATTGTTGTTACAGCTATGCGTTATCAGCCCTGAAGGAAAAATGATGCTAAAAGCTCGTCACTGCCATACTGCCTGTATTGGAATCTCATTTTCTCTGTACCAGAGAAGACTGGAATATTTTGTAAAGGTGCATCAGTACATGAGTTCACATACAGAAAAAGTAGCACACGTTTTGCCGCTTCTGGAAACTTCATACAGAGACATTCGTTGTGCTCATGTGTTTTACAAAGATAAGGATAAAAACAGCTCTACATCTTCAGTAGGACCTTGCTAATTACCCACATGATAATCTCTTAAAGAGTGCCGCCATCTGGTCTGGCTTGTCGAAGCTGGTCCTCATTTGTGTCAGAACTTCAACGTTCTCCACCACAAGTTTCTAGAGAGAGGCAAGGACTCAGGTCAGCTATCGATTCCAATACGTTAACAGGATAACCGCATGACTTAGGGTATTTCCCCTCAACTTCTTCCTTTTTTTCCAGTGAGGAGTAAGGAAAAAAATAAGCTATAGAAGATGCAGCAAACCAACTGCCTCCAAGAAATCGCAAATGTGCATGCACACAGCCAGAGAATGTATTTCTACGTTGAAAGCCAAAAGGAAGATGGGTATCGCCGGTTTGCACCGAAATCAGGCTGGGCGATTTTAAACCAACTGATGCCGCAGAACTTGGCAGATGTGTGACATTTGAATGTAAATCCCTCAAAGCTCTTCAGAATGCAAGATTGAAGGCAACAGCCCACACACTGAGTCACAAAAATAACCAGCAATAACCAGTTGGTTTAAGATTTAAAAGGGATGGGCTGGAATACAGCACCAAGAGTTAATGCTGAGGCAAAATTGTTCCCCCTCCCTTGTGTCAACTCCAGACACAAAACCAGCACCTGGTCCCACTGTGGGAAGCAAAGCGAGCACGTTGAACCCTACTCTTCGTAAATTCCTCATTCCTATCCTCTTGGTGCTTTCTCCCCCCAAACACAGCTGTTTCTCAGCGCTCTCTGCAAAGCCAACTGCAGCTGAGCCAAGGAGATGAACATTTTATTACTTTTCTTCCTCCAAATATGTGGTCATGTGCACATGGATCTACCTTATGTTTTGCTTATCCTTAGCAGTATCAGAAAACAAATCTCAGAGAGAACTTGAAGTTGTCTTTTTTAAGAAAAATATACAGAGTTACAATAACAAACGTGCTGATTTTAAGGACGTATGACAACCAAAAAAAATGGGCAAAGACAGCAGCAACCAAGAAACATTTGTGCAGTGGCTTTCTGTTTTACCTGAAATGTGACAGATGTCAGTGTGCACAGCTAGGAGTGCCACGATTTCACCTTAAGGTCACAGCACTCTCACCTGGCAAGGCTCATCCTAAAACTCAACAACTAGAATGGGCACGAAGAACCAGCTGCCCTGTCCGGCTCCGTGTTGGTCACCGGGGTCAAGGCTGCTGCATCCTCTTGTGGCATTTGGGAAAGCATAAGCACCACCTCTCTCCCTGAGCTGTGCCACTGAATGAAAGGCTTCAAATCTTTTTGGGCATCATACATCCTAAACAACTCAGCAGCACTAACATTCACCATGTTTACAGAGAACAAGATCTTTGAAGACCTAACATGGGATGTATTAAAAAAAAACAGACTTCTACAGGCCTGGTATGCTAACAATAATATTACATTGTTGATCAAGAAAAAGTCAAAGTTTCTTTTAAGTACTGAATATTTTTTTAAAAGTAGCACATATGAACAGCTACAAAAAGCTCATGATTATAGTAGCTAAATAAATTCAGGATGATAAGATGTACAAATCTGAATTAAATTTGGAAATGACACTAGAAGAGTAAGTCACGCATTTGAATAATATGACTACCCTGGGAAAGTAGTATATGCTATTAAATTTATTAAATCCTTATTCCAGAAAGAGTTAGCTATACAGACACCAAGTGCTTCCCTGTCACTGTCGTCTGTTCTTTGGAATATACATGCAACCAGCTTACTTCTTTATTTTGTATTGCACCAACTACTATTGTATGCTGAAAAACAAAGGCAATTAACAAAAAACCCCACAACTTATTAACGCTGCTATCCATACAAACTGAACAATGCACACTAACATAACTAAAGCAAGTCCTTAAAGATGTCTACAACTTTGTACAAGGCACATTAGAGATTTTCACGCTACATTTTCGGGGCCAACAGACATGCTGAAGCTCTCTGCAAGCACCTTGAGGTCTTGAAAAGTATTTCTCTTCCCACTTATGCGGAGAAAAAACTTGTCTCCTATCTTGAGACATCTAACAAAAATCAATGGAGCCAGCATAAAGCCCTGCCCTCTCAGTTACTGAAGAGCGTGGTCCGCAGATGTACTACACCCGCAAGTACTACAAAATAAGGGACAAATTCAGCAGTCGGTGTGATGCAGTCACGTCCTAAGGATGGCACAGAGAAACAGCCATTAAATACCCTAAAGGAAGCTGAAACACAAAACACAAAACCACCCCTGCCACCCAGCAGTTCCCCAGGGTTACCTTAAGCTCAGCGACCTGCGAAGAGATGTGCCACATCAGACTCTCACTTAGAAACTTCATGCCATATGGTCCCAGCAGTTCAGAAAGGGCTCTCATTTCTGAGAAATAAAACAAACTGTTCTACTTCAAACATTCCTTCTTCAGTTACTTGGTGCCAATCATGTATCGAGCAGTAGTGTTTTAATTACAGAACTGAATTTTAGATTTGAGAACTTGTAATAGAACAGAAGCAGCAGTCACCAACACATCACACTCCTATTTCTGTAGATCGAATGCAGAAACCCTGCTCTTACCAAAAAAATAGGCAAAACAAAGTATTTCAAGGCACAGAGACAGCAGAAATGAAAAGAAACTGAAAACAGACTAAAGCATTAACAAATGCTGCTATGATAAAATGCTTTAAGAGTTGCTCTAATTCCAGTTACTCAAGCATATTACAATCACCCCTCAAAAACGTTCGGTAGAAACATCGAGCCAAGTTTACCTGATATGTCAGAGTATTCCTCAGCATTAAATGTTAATTCGTTTTCTGTTGGCAAATTCACAAATGCCTTCATGGCTGGAAAATAGGCTATGTGACCATTGCTGACTTGCCTTAGCAACGTTTCCAAATACCTTATCAGAAAGGGAAGGAGCTTTAGATGAAGACACACATTCATACCTCTGTACACGCGAAGTACGCTTGTGCAATAAAGAAACAGCAAAGCTTGTAGATTTCAGTTTTACTTTCACAGTTATCTACATCTTATTCTACATGTTCCCCAGAAAGGGCCAATTTCACAAGTAAACTGCTTTTAACAGGTACCAAAAGAAATAAACCTGAGAAGTCTGGAATTTAAGAAAATTTCAAACGCCAGTTCTCCAACACCAGATTTTTTAATTAAGTGAAAGTGTTCAAAGAATTACTTACCAGTTTGTGTACAGACTGGTAATGGTTGGCTCACCATGGCTATCCAGATGCTGGGTTTGCTGAAGCAGAACATTGTTAAACACTCGCGTAATGTCGATCTGTACATAGTTTTCTATTGACTGCAGGACCGTCATATAGGCTCTTACGCTGGTTAACAGCTCTGAGGGCTTTGCTATCTCCTGTGTTGCTTGGTTATACATAGTCATCCCAACAATTGACCTTTTAAAAACACAAAAATAGGAGTCGCATGCCTTTCTTAGTAAAATTAAGGAACAATGCAGATATTAAAATGATTAATGATTAGCAACTTTATGACTGTAAGGATTCTGTAAATACGACGGGAAGATAAAGGTAAGAACAGGCAAGACTATGAAGTGACAAGGCTTCTCAGTTTAAGAAACAAGGTAGTTAAATCTTCTGTTAGCTTTGTCAGGTCCTGAGTTCTGATTTTCAGACTTCGCTTTCAGCAGACCAGTAAACTCCAATGCCAGATAGTATGCTGGCAAAAGAGTCACTGTAAATGCCTAAAAATAGCTATCATCAATTCCTAAAAAATAAACAGGACTAGGAACACAGGATCAGGCTATTCCATAGAGGATATTTATTTCAATCTATGTTAAAGAACTAGCAACTACGTACGTCTGCACAAACTTCAACGCAGCTTCAGCGAGAATTTGACTTAACAGCTTTGCAACCTGCCTTTGAAAACTACTCTTAGGTAGTAAGCATACAATACTCCTGATGTCAAACCAGCAGCAATTCACCTTGTTTATCAATACATTTATCTGCACAATATTTCTTACTTGGTAAAGCGGATTTCCAGGTGAGACGTTAAATACTCTCTTGGGGTAAATGTGTGTTCCCAAACGACCATGTTGGGTACGTAGTTGATTGAGAAGCAGAGCTCAGAAAGTGCAGTGTGCAGTTTGTCCAGGCTTTAAGAACAAGTCGACATGATATTAAAATAAAATTAATGTAACATAAGGAAATATTACTACGAGAAGCATACATGGCATGCAAGACACCTCACGACCAGCGACAGCTCTAACTCTTCCATTCTTCATCTTCACCTGCTTCAACAGCGACACAGTTCTACCTTATCACTTCAAAACCCAGCATTTCGGCAAAGAACAGAACCCCACAGCTGCATACTGATCTGCACTGTGCATGGTTTATGTATTTATATATACGCGCAGGCACACACAGTTCTCCCTCTAAACATCTGTCAAGGCTGTTGGTTCCTTCTTCACTGAACTTAGCAAAGGAAGTAATGCTCCTCCCCTATCACCTCTTACATGCCAGCCTGGATTTATTCACCTCTCCCTCTTCAGGTGGGTCTTGCTTTTGTTTCTGGTTTGCTGGTGTTTTCAGTTTTCCTACAGCCACAAATAAGGAAACCTTCTGTGATGCAGGCACAGGAGCCTCAACCCCATCCCAGCCAATGAAGGCAGCAAACTCCCTTTCAGCAGCAGGAACTTCCAGCCCTTAACAGGGCTAAGCAAGGCAGAATTAGAGATGCCACCCACGCCTGGGATTCCCACTTCCTCAGTTGTCAGGAAACCTACCTACAGCATGGGCACCCTTTCCGCTCAAGAAAGGAAAGGGCCAGGGCAATCAGTAAGAGACGCACGTTCCTGCTGCTCTAAGAATGTCAGTCTCCTGACCACCTGTAAGAGCACCCTGTGTTTGCAAACTAGAAACTTGTACTTAAACTCAACCCTAGTACAATAATATACACAACAAGTAAAAATCACCAGTTTTGACTTGGGAATCATGGTGAAAAGAACAGAAGAGGCGGCTTACTTTGTCACAACCAGCCTGTTTTTTCTCATGCTTTCTACTCCTGGTTTCTCCCTTTCAGGTTCTCCTTTCTTTCCAGTCTGTTTTTTGGATTTCTTGTTCACTGCTTGACTGATGGTTTTGGCACAATGCTTTGGCAGCAACTAGTAGAGGGAAAGAAACCCCCCCCAGATTAAAATCCAACTTCTTAGCAGCCACGAGATAAAAATTAAGCTTGTGTGCAGGCATAACGTGACTTCATCACGCAAGTAACAGCCCCTTCGACTACTAACTACACAGTTCTATACGAAGTCTTACTCAAACCACTTAGCACTTTACAACCAGAAAATTTCCTCAGCTCAGGGCAGAAGAGGTGCAAAGGAAACAGAGCCTAATAATTCAGGAAGTCAAACTACCAAGAAGACCTCAGAGGAGAATTAAAACAGCCAAAGCAATACTCACCTGATCACTCAGCGTACATTGTTCTGTGCAAATATCTGTGATAAGATTTCGAGCTTGCTTCGCCATTTCATCCAGGAACATGTTACACAAAGAAAGGCTACGATCTCCAATATGATGCCGCTGTCAAAAAAAAACAGGAAAAGAAGTCTGTTCTTCAGTTTCCTCTTAGTTCCACACTACTGAAAAAACGCACACGCAGTTCTGCAGCTAACAGTTCACTAACGCTCAGAACTGCAAATAACCTATTAAACAGTCCTTAATAACCTCAGCTCCTTTATTTCTCCGTGATTCTTTTTTTTTGTTGCTGACAACCTGAACTGTGAAATCTTCAGTCACTGACATAGCGTGTTATCAAAAACAATTGTTTACAGTGATACACAAAAAAATAAAATCTGTACAAGGAGGTAAGGCTATAAGTAGATTCATCTTCAATTTTGGACTAAATCTCAAGTGCCCAGTACTGCAGGTTTCTGTGAACCTCATCTTAGATTTAGTACTGGTACCAATGAACGAAGGGAAAAAGGAGTGCACGACTTGAGCTGCAGCGAGAGCACACAGTGCCATTCCTACCACTGACAAAGTCAGTGCCGAATCCCTGCTGCACACATTTCTGGATTCAGCCCCTTTGTTACTGGAGCTGCACAAGTACACCCTTCTGTCTTAACAAAATCCTTCTTTCACCAGTGATGTTTACTTTGTAACAGCCACACTACCACACATTCTACATAGTACAGTGAAGATTATTCTTCCGAAACTGTAAAAGCTACCGAGTGATACAGTTCCTAGACTGAAATAAAACTTGTGTTCCCTGTGGCAAAATGTGCTTGCTACAGCTGAGTTCACAGTAACTAGCACAGAGTGGACTCTGGCTACCAGCTCCTTACTGTTACCAGAATGGGTCTCAAAGACATCTCTTGTCCTGAAGGGAAGTCTTCCTGGAAGCCATTCAGTACTCATCTAACATAACTACAGATTGCAGCTATTTACAGCAAAGTGTATGGGGAAAATCATGAGACAGGCGTATATGGAGATGAAGCTTTGCTGAAGAGGATTTAACGTTTAAATAAGAAAAACCCACACCATGCACAGTCCAAAAGATCTTTTTCACCTGATTATTTCAGATTAGCGCTTATGAATGAAAAGATACATTCACAAACACTACACAAGATTGGCCAAGTTAACCCCTGGAGCAATTCCAAAGTCAGTGGACATTCACGAAATGTACTAAAGGATCTATTTCACTGCAGCACAAAAACACAAAGAATCTCCTCAGAATGAAACTGCTCGCTTTAACAAAGGACCGATTTCTTTAAGCAGCATTCCACGTTTCATGGCTATTTCCAACCAAAAAGGAAATACAGCAAATGGAATGCTTGCATTATGCTGTACATCACACAGGATCACCTTTTTCAAGACTTTCTAAGGAAACATTGTAACCTACCAGTTTATACACCACTCGAAAGAAACACTCCTGCTTTCAGACTTTAATAAGCATGCAGTGTTTATTAGCACCTAAGCCTCAATGCCCCAGAAAAGTCGCCTCACCTTTGTACCTTAGCTTAACCTCTCATTAATGCAAAGATAATAACACTCCCTTCAGAAAACAATTTTGAGATCCATGGACAGAGGACCACACAGTCAAGTCTCTACTTGTTTAACTTCCCTTTTTACCACTCCCCTTCCTTGAATCTTATACTGGTATAAGAAATACCTTGCAGCGCTGAGCACTACTTTAACTGAGTGCTGAAAATACCTGAGAACGTATTTAAAAATTACCTCTTCTGGGCACAGTTCGTGGGTGCAGCTCATAAAATGAGTACAAAGCAGTGGGAATGCAATTGAGTATCTTGATTGAGAGGGAAGCTCCAAACACTGCTGAAACATCTTCTCAAAAGCACGACTATAAAAACTGATCAGAAATAGACAACTTAATGGAATACATGCATAACTTTGCTGCAAATGTAGTCTACTGCCCACAAATCAAATATGCTATTAATGTCAAGTATGTAATGGTAACTTAACTGTTTTCAAAGAAAGTTTATTTTCTGCATTCACTTTTTACACATTATTTACATCTCTTATTATATCATTTTTATTCTGATGCTTGACACACAGGCACTGCAAAAACAATGAAGCTTTTGCAAGAATTCATTACAGAAGAATCTGCAAATGACCCCGGATCAGTTATGTGACTGCTTGAAGAATCTCTCTGACAGATCTTCAAAGATACCTTTGTCAAACTAATTCTGATGGAATGCTAAGAGGGCTTGTATTCCACAATTGCTTCCTCTTAAGTAATCTTCAGGAAAAAAAAAAATCTTAAAAACACATGCACAAGAAATAAAGTACATTTGAGTGCATTTCAACACAAACATGACAACCACATAAAGACTGGACTTGCACCATAAGATCTAGCCCATACAAATCAGTGTCTTCAGCACTGAGACTAAAAAATACCCAACTAAAACTGGACTGAGAAGGTTTCTCAAAGAACAGCATTTTCACACTGGGACTTGCGATTTATTTCGACTACTGCTTATTTATCCGCTGGTGCTGCCAACATTTAATTATTTCAGTTTAAACAGTGACAGAACTGTCCTACCAATCTGCTTCCTGATCCCGTTTCCACAGAACTGCTCTAAGAGAACTCCAGTGTGAATTATTTTGAGTGATTCCTACATTTGACACACTGGATGCTCTGAATAATCAATAGCTAACAGTGAGAGAAGAAAATGAAAATTCTTTACATTAGAAAAAAATTACACATGTATTGATAGCAGAACTCGCAGCGTTATGGACCACTACCTACGAAAGCAAGCCACTAGATTTATAGTACAGCCAGCCTCATTGGAAGAGAACACATTTAATGCCAAAAGGTTACATCTGTCAGCGACGGAATGACATGGGCTGGAGCTGGAACTGACATGTAAAAGAATTCATTGCAGTAATCAAGTCTGACCCATCTGCATGATTAAAGCTGTACGGTTTGTCTGTACTGACACACATCTGAAGCAACACACTTGGTTTAGAGAAGCATTTAATCTTCATTTTAGAACTGTTTCAAGCTTCAACATTTAACTCACTCAGAGAGTTATAACCAATTCCATTCTCTATGTCATGAAGTTGATCAGTAGAATTTTTCATGGGGGTCTACACCTTACGTAGAGAATGATTTGTCAACTTCCAAATTTAGTAGTTGCTATATGTGTTAGGTCACTTGAAATACAATATTTATGACAACTAGAAAATAAACAGACAATCATGAGGAGTGCTGCTGTTCTTTGAAGCAAAAGGCATGCATACTTCCCATAAAGGCTAGTGCAAAAGAAAGTAAAACAAACAAAACCAAGACCCTAAAACACCAACTCTTTCAGAGAAATACCGGAGTTAACCGAAAATTCGGATTGATTCTCCCACTGAACTATCAAGCTTGGTAGTTAGAAGTTACATTACAAGAACAAACCACGCAATAATTAACAACAATTTCCTACAGTCAGTTAGCAACTTACCAAAATATAGAAAGATCTGAGGTTTCAACCAACATCTCCACCAAAGAATCTACCATTTTTGTGTGGAAAATGATTGTGTTCATCATTTTTCCTAGCTCTCTGTGGTCTGCAAGACCAAGTGAAGCTTTAGAAACACTGGTGTAGGCCTGGAAAGACACAAGGAAAACATTCTATCTACTGCTGCTTTTTTGCACATTCCATTGCTATTGCTCAGTGTAAAGGTTAAGTACTGATTATGCTGTGCACAGAACAGCTGTTTTTAAAGACTCTGCATAGACTATTTCATCCTCCCACTATAGTTTAAGAACAGCAAATTGCCTTTCAGTGACATCACCAAATGTCTTGAGTAGGACAGCAATGAACAGATACGCCGAGGAAGAAAAGCACTGACACAATATGTATGCACGCTAGTGGAACCAAGTTTAGAGAACCTGCGCCTGCTCCTTTTAATCATCGGGTTTTGGTACACAAGAGGAAGAGTGCGTATTTTGAAAGCATAAAAATCACATGCCTCTTTAATGTTGAGACAATTCACTTACAGCCTAAATAGCACTCTCTCCTGTATTAAGTCAGCTGCAGACACCATTTCTGCAGTGCACAGAAGTGATCTCACAGAGCATTATTTTCTCACTGAACAGTCTCTACCTTCCCTTGGCTAGGCAGGCTGAATCAGACTGCACAGTGCATGGCTGCCAACGAACTGCTCATCCTCAACACATTCCATTTCTAAACTGTTATAAATCCTCCAAAGAATAATTTGCAAAAAGTATGCAATGCAAAGGCAAAAATAAAGTTGCATCAAAAGAGAGCACACTGTCTGTGTAAGCATTTGTTTGACATTAAGAGGTGAGGAGCAGGTTATCCTTACACAGCCTGTCATCTCCTTACAATGTAATAGAAACCTGTAAGAGCAGGAAGTTACTACCAGCTTGAAACCATTTAAGTTAAATGCCATGCAGATATACCACGTCTTACCTGCAATCGAAACCAATCTAACCTCATTCCTCTGAAATCAAATACCTCTCCGTCTTCAACTGTGAGGGGAAAAAAAAGAACATAAAACCTTCAGGGAAATAACTGCAACAATTCAGAAACACTAAATCAGATCTTCTCAAAAGAAGCAAACCCCAGGTACTAAAAATTACTTGGGTATTGAACTTTTGCTTTTACCTAGTAATTTAAATCCAGCACAACCATGCTAGCAGGAACTGAAATATTTAACTTAAAATATTTATGATGTGCTTTCTAAATTGAAAGCTAGGATTACTTCAAATCGTGTTCTTCAGAAGCCGTATCTGTACAGGCCAGGAAAAGGGTCACAGACCAACAAGAACATACCGCAGTGAAGACAAACAAGGAAATCCATCGAGTTTATGCAAGTTGCCTGCTGCTACTACTGATCACACAAAGCAAAAAGCAACGAAGCTTTCCAGACCCGCCTTTCATTTGGTTACCATTTTCCCCAAGTTCATACTAAGAGACTTACCTTGCTTCACGCTCAGTGAAGTCATTGTGTTTACAAAAGAGGACATGATGATCGATTCATCCTCTGGGCACACCGAAAGATTCTAAAATAAATACCGCTACTATTATTATTTCAAACGTGATTTATCAAAGAATGTCAAGAACCATGACTAATTTATCAGCTGAAATCAGAAATACGTATTATATATTTTACAAAGGTAACTTCATCAATGGAATTCAAGTATTGCTATTAAACAGCTTCTGGCTTTTAGTTCATTGGTTGGTGACAAACACCTAGAACAGGCTGCTTCCAATCCAACTCAGTCTCCAAACAGACAAATCTGACAGTAAACGTGCCCACACATCTTCAGGCTGGAGTCACTTACAGAACGGACAGGGAGCATTTTTCTGTTATACTGCAGACACCAAGCATTTCTCTGACCCCTACAGGCATCTGGTATGTCTGCACAGAAAACTAAGCCAAGACAGAATACAACAGAGCCTACATCAGCATCACTTGGCTTCACACAGAGCCATCTATGAGTAAGTTTATCCTAATGTTGTTTTGAATGATTTGCAACACCTTAAAGATGATAGTCTATCAAATTTAGAAATCCTACAAAATGCAACAGTTTATGAAGAAGCAGTTTCAGCAATTGCTAAGATCATACTTCTGTCAAATAGAAAGTTCATAGAATTACAGACGTGACTAACATTTTTAGCTTAAGAGCTGAAAAAATCCAAACTATCAATCATTTCTGTCTAGTCTGGGTTTGACACTTTTTATGAGTTAACTACAACCCGATTCAAACCACTTGTTATTTTTTCCCTTCATTTCAGTTTGATCCTAAGGATTCTCTTATAGATAACACATTTGTGCCCTTTGCATAGCATTTAGAAATCTTGCACTGCATCTGGGTAATCATCTCTCAGGAACCGATAACAAATCTATTTCATCCTGTCACCACCAAATCTCTTAACCTATAAGCACATAGCTACAAGCAAAAAGACAAACAAACAAACAAAAAAACACAGTTGTTTTGGTATTAAAAGTAAAATCACAGATTCAATCACCCTTTAGTAGCTTAAACAACAGCAATATAAACTGATACTGAAACTGTTTGAATTGTTTATGTGAACAGCAGAGGATTTAAGTTTCACCTTCTGGTCGTTGATGTACTACCCCAAGTGTGAAAGTGGCGTCTGAAAACACCAGAAAAGCTTAATGCACAACGGAAGCTCATCCAGCTTGGGCAACTCATGCGGTCACAAAATTCAGGCGCCACCTCGTGGTCTCTAGGAAATCTAACCAAAACAGTTCAGAAACCCTGACACCCGTCTGTCAGCATAGACAAGGGTTTCGAGAGTGCAGGGCTAACTGGTGCTACATCAGCACAGCAGGCAGCACACTAATCGAGGTCAGCTGCAAGCACAGTTATTTTTGTTTCCCTCTCAAAAGCAGCAAAGCAGAACTCTATCACATTTAAGTACAAAGCAAACAGAGGCAATCCTGAAAACGTTAAAGGGAACCTCCCCCCCGGAAAAGTCTGACAAGAATTTCTTGTCAATCTCTAGAGCATTATACTGAAATACATTAGAGATTGCTTCTTGAGGAGAAAGGTAGCTTCATGGTCTCTAAACAGAACGCTGCTTAGTAACATTTCTCTATTCATACAGCAACCAAAAGCACAGCTCTAAATCCCAGAATTTAACAGTAAGCTCAGTTACTGACTTATTCTGTAA
>VXAV01007917.1:198033-220260 GCA_013399715.1 Alectura lathami
CAAAAGGATGTAGTGTTCCCAAGTAGCCTATTCATTCCCCTGATTAAAGCCTTGTAAAGGTTACCAAATAGAAAACAAATCACCCCTACATCATTTTACAGAAAACCTTGTTTGACTTAATTGTATAAATCAAATGAAAAGGCCGTACTGTGTCAGACTGTGCAGGATTAAGCATTGTGCTAGGTGCACTGATGAGGCTCAGTAGTTGCGCATTTCTCCACTGGTCAGCTGAGAGATTTCTTCGAGGGTAGACCATCTGGAGTGAAATCAGAGCATCCGAAAGGGACTAACAGGAGACAAAGGAAACTGGTTAGGAGCTGTGGTACTGCACGAGAGACCTAATTCGCAAAATTATCAGAAATTAAAACTTATGCAAGAGCTACATGCTAGAACTGAAGTTCAAAACCTGCCATAATCCAAATGCTAGAGAAGCTAAATACCGTTCTGTTAGTACTGCTGTTTTCTCAGGATTACTACTAATAATAATCAAAATATTTTAATGAAATAGTTCAGAAATTCAGCAAGGATAAAACCTACTCTGTCTGGTTCATTTCACACAGAGGAGACTACTCTAGGCTAAGGGGAAGGATGAAGAGAAGCAGGATGGTTGTATTTCTATCTGTGTAATTAGAGTTATAAAATTCTTAGTTCAGAATTAGAGGACACGGAAAAAAAAATCAGTGGGGGATAACATCTGTCACATCCAACTGAAAGCTTTTGATTATTTATTCAAGCATCCCAATTACTGTGTTATTCCCCTCTCTGCCACTTATTTTAGTATGTCCCTCCCTTTTCACTAGCAAATTCTTATTTTGAGCAGATACTATAGAAGCACCTTCAAAACAGATTAAGCATATCCAAGGAAGTCTGGTCCCAGCCTTCTGCAACTATACTGGTGGGTGCTTGCATGAGTCCGCAGGGAGCAAGGTCTAAGCATTAAGGCAGCAGAGAAGTCACTTAACAAAAAAAAAAAAAGTTCTCTGCTGAAGCTAATTTAAAGGGATAATGGTCAGGGCTACTGAGAAGTTGTGGAATGATGGAGGAATAACTTCCACATGCAGTTCAGTGACAGCTTAATTTAAGAGTGCATTTGTGCAGCCTGCTGCCTGAAGGGATCCTTGACCCCAATTTAAACCTCTAGCAGAGGATCAGCAGAACAGAAATTGGACTGGAAAATGGCTTTACAGAACACTTCAAGGGAAAGAACTGCTTAATTATTAAACACAAATGCATGAACAAAGATGGTACTGAAAAGCGAAGCATCCTCCCTGCTACGCGCACAAGAAAAGATTAACTGCAAGTCAGATCCTCCGCAACATAAAGCCTAAGGAGACAGGAATCATGCACAGGGAAGTGCAACAGAAGTAAGATTACTGATTATTTAGACAAATAAGAAGTACTCAAAAACAGTTCAGAGCACTTAGAGAAGTAGCTGGAAAACTCTCAGCTTCTAGCGACTACCTTCAAAACTGTAAGGAAGTAAATAAAATCTCAAGAGGACCGCAAAAGGAGAACACAACCAGTACCAAGATTTCAAAACACGAAGGGAAAAAAAAAACTTTAAAACTTCAGGCAATTACTTAGTATTTAACTCTTGACAAAAACCCTCAGGTTACAAACCAGAAAGATGCATTCAACCAGGAGAGTGAACCAGCGAAAACTGGTTTCTTAGAATCATCTTCATTTCAAGCTACAAACCATTTGTAGTAATTTTGACTCCTTAGCAAGTAAGTGGAATGTTACCGCGTGTCATAGAACTGCCGTATTTCTATAGTTTTAACAGGACATCCATCTCCAGTCCCAACCATCCACTGTAAGACCTCCTGTGTTACCCAAGAGTCTTCAACAAAAACTCTTGCATATTTACGTTCTCTCTGCTTCTCTCAGTTAAGGTTACTGTGTTCCTATGAGAAGTGGTTACATACCTTACTGTGAGGTACAAATTCCTCCATCATTTTCTTTAAAGGATTTTCATAATCCACAATCATCTGGCCAAGGCGTGGATATTCTCTGTCGCTAAAAGCAACAACAAATAATTCATTGAGCTACAGTTATTAATTTTCTTTCTTTAAAACGTATTTCACACTCAACAGGTTTTTACCTCGCTCCATGTGTCATTTCATGAGCATAGTTATACAGTCCGATGATAGCCTTCCTTTCTTCGATTCGAGACAGCAGGATCATTAGTGTTGTGTAGGTTATAATCAAATCTAGGTAGTTCTTTGTTAAATCAAAGTTTACAGTCTAGAGGTTAAAAAATAAAAAAATAAAAAAAAATTAATGAATTTCATTCTGAAACTTTCAGAAAAAAGCATAAAACTTATTCCTCATCTCTCTACTCATTTCCAGCATTTTTAAAATACCACTGACTGTCTTGATCAGTGTTTTTGTTCTGTTTGTGCATAGACTTTGTATAATCTTAATTTATCCATCCAAATCCCCAGAAAGTTCTGGTTATGTGAAAGTAGGCACACAAATTCATCTTTGCAGGCTCAAGTGTCGCAGCTGGCAGACAGGAAAGCTTTCCTCGGGCGTTACTAAGCAGTCTACAAGTGCCTAGTCTCTGACATGAAAATACAAGACTGCTATGGAAAAAGGCAGCACATACCCCACTGACCCGTTACAACCACTCCATAGTTTGAAAGATGAACCCAGAAACTTACAATATCAAAGAAGACTTGGCAAACATCAATAGTGTTCAGCAGCTCACAAACATGGTCCTTGAAAAAAAAGGAATAACTTGAAGTAACTTTACCATGCTTAGTGACAGAGACTACGCTGATTTAAAAAAACAAAACAAAACCCAGATCGACAAATCCAACTGTTTCACTGCATTCTTTCACAAATAAAAGACAGAATCCCGAAGCGATGGATGTGCTGTACCTTACCTTAAATTCCATAACATCAACAAACGTGAAGTAGTACAGTGCCAGGTTCTTCAAAATCTCTGATTTTTCTTTCTGTAGCTGAGCAAGCTGTTGCTAAAAGAGAAACAGAAACACGTTCCCTGTTCTGAGATCTCGAGAAGACATCAGAAAAATAATACCTGTAAGGCGTAGATTAACCACCAGGTCACAACAGGAAGTTTTAACAGGGTTTTCTATTTTCTAAGACTGAAGGTCTATGTGTCTCTTAAACGCACACAAAGTCCTCAAAACAGATCATTTAATAGCTGCTGACTATAGTTTGAAGATAAAAATCAAATTAGTACACATTAGTACCAAAATCATATTGTTTAGCTCAACTAGAAACAAAAATGGGTAGTTAGGAAAACAGTGTTATCATGTGTATAATTAGCAAAAGCAGAACAGTACGTGAGCACAAATAAGTATGACAAAAAAAATAATGACATTACTTGAGGTGGGAGAAGAGAAGGTGGCAGGTTACAAGTTTTACTACAGGAAAACATTATGCTTTTAAATTCTGAACTTACCAAAAAGAATATCCAGGCAAAGCCACGTTAAGCATGCAAAATAAAATGTAGATACAAACATAAAATACAGTAACGGTTCTTCGACCAGTTCCATATAACACAATAATACATTCAAACAAAAGCAACAAAATAAAGGAACAAAAAAAGAAGCAAAACACTAGCATTAGACACCGGTGGATAAAATGGAAGAGGCAAATGTGAATACAAAGGCATAAAACAGTCCACGTGGATTTCTTTATTTATTAACAGACAGGGAAATCTCATGCCATTCCACAGTTCTCAAAATTTTCTGGAGGAGCCGGACAGCTCTCTTAGAAGATGACAACTAGGAACAAAAAAGGCAGCTCTCAGAATCTGTTGATTCTGGT
Source organism: Alectura lathami (assembly GCA_013399715.1). Classification (NCBI taxonomy): domain Eukaryota; kingdom Metazoa; phylum Chordata; class Aves; order Galliformes; family Megapodiidae; genus Alectura; species Alectura lathami. The sequence continues at coordinate 201,835 of VXAV01007917.1, forward strand.
GGCTGTTCAATAGCCTCAAAGCACTGCAAGGATCCCATCACTTAACTTCCGGTTACTATTCAGTAAGTTCTTCAGCTACTGATTACTCTCTCGACACATGAAGTGAATTAAAGCAGCCTCATTACGCTTACTATGCAAAAATGCCCTCCGAATATTTGTAAGGTTTTAAATTGAAGGCTGGTCAAGTTAAATAGCATTGCCTTCTGCGCAAGAGCAATCAATTGTTTTTTAAAAGATTAATTGTTAAATTTAATGTAAATTTAATAAATGTTCCATTTCAAGACTGAAGAAAAGGAAATGCATTCATTTTGTAAATTCTCCACCAGGAAGTGGGATATTGCCATTGGAGCCGTGGTGGTACAAGACCTGCTGTCAAACGGCCCTGAGCTCCACCCTGACCCTCAGCGTGAAGGTGCTGCCAGCGCTCCCTTGCACATCAGCTGGTTCAGAGGCTCAGAACCCCCCCACGCAGAGAAATGAGCACTTGGTGTGGTCAGGGCTGCTCTGTCAGCCTGCAGACATCTCACGACAGAAGCCCATCGCCCAAGGTGCCTGGGTCCAGCCTTCAGCCTAACCCCAGACGGTTACAGTTTCTATTGCAGATGATTTTTGTTTAAAACACTGAGCAAATGCAGGGTTTATTTCTGCATAACTAACACAAGTGCGGATGGGATGAATTTGAGGAGTTGTCTCATGAATTTTCTGTAACAGACTATGGGATATTGATCCAAAAGAGGAATAACTCTAATGCAGACAGAAAAAAATGCCATTCTAAATGCACACATGCCTTAACACCTCTTGTCCGCCGCAATCCTAACTTGGACTAAGCAAGGGGCAACGCCATGGTGAGAAGATCACAACTATGTGCTGTTGTGTACGATGCCTACATCTGAGTCTCCACTTGGTGCTGCAGGGCCACAGCACACGAAGGAGGGTGGCACAGCAAAAAGGAGATGGTGCTGGAAACTATGCTTGCCAGAAATCCCAGGAAGTTGCTCATTAAATCAAAGCAGACACAGACGGATTCATCACACACCACAAATTCAGGCATCGCTGCTGCACGGTTAACTAGTTACCTTCCAAGTTACCCTTCCTGACATACCTAAACAACGCTAACGCAGCTGTGCAGTGCCAAGTTCATCCTTCTTGAACTCTGAGGCTTAAGACAGTGGGAGAAAAACTTTCTTTGCACTATAAAATCTAAGTGAAACAACATATCACCTGCAATCTCTGTCAGATAAGCACGGTGCAAGAAGTTCAATTCACAGAACACAGGCTGAACAGTGATATTTAAGAGGAGTTCACATCATGTGGGGTCTCGGATGTTTATTTGCGTTTTTATTGCTCAGGAACATGGGTGTAGCTGTTACCTCACCCACTGCAACACAACTCTCCATGACCGATTTCCCAACAGCTGTTTAGAAGTGTCAGGTGCTATATTGTTCTGTATTTGTTTTGAGGCTGTCCTCCTCAGCTGCAATCTCATTTATCAGCAAACATTCTTGTTTCCAATACTCCAAGAACTCTAAAATAGGATAAGCTAAAGAAAGAACTCATAAATTATTAAGTATCACCATGAGATGGTTTTCACTATAGATAACCATGCCTTGCTGGTTATACATAAAAGTTGTATTTATTCTTAAAGAAAATGTAACAGAAAACACGCCAGGAAGGACGTTTTTGTTGAACTAGGTGAGTTAATTTAAGAAAGTTGGAAATTTTTGGAAATTTAAGAATTTAGGAAAGCTAATTATGGAAAGCTGTAGAAATTCTAGCATAGTAGAGCAAGCTAAGAAAAAAAAAACTGAAATCATTTAAATTATTTATGTTGTCTGCTAACAAAACACTACATCTTCACTCATATTTGAGTATTATTTAGGAATTGGGATTTTAAATACCAGAGAGCGAAACAGGCCGTCTGTTAAGCACATGAGCTGCTGTAGAGGAACAGACCTTTACCAAGCCATCCTGTGTTCTCCCTTCTTCATATTAACCCTCCCAAGTCTTTATATAACTGATTCTGTTCACAGAGAAAGTACAATTAGAAGAAATGAGAAACAAATTGGGAACTGCAAGCCAGCATCACTTACAGCTTGTATGAACGCTCGGAGACGAGAGCAACAACACAGCTGTTGGCGTATTAATGACACCAGTAAACATGAATGTAATGCAAGCACACAGGAAAAATATGAGACAACTGGAAAAGGTCATTCAGAGAGTCGTGTGTGGAAGAAGAGGGTAACTCTAGCGCTGTAACTGTTTTAGCATTTATTTATTATTTATCTGACTGGCTGCAGCAGCACGTGAACACATCTTATTCCATGATCCAGGAGTAGACGGTGGGAGGGGAATTCTCCAACCCTTACATCATGGGCATTTTTCTTGCATTAAATACTCTGTTTTCTATGAACCAACACTACAGATATTACAACGCCCCAATTCCCTCAGAGAACACACCATCAATCACCTTCCTCTTACTGGCTGCAATGTATGCCCCTAAAAGCAGTATTACAGATTCTGCCTGCTAAAATTCAGGGGATACAGGGAACATAGCCGCTGTCAGAACTCCTGCCATCATTTATTCTATTCAACCTGCCCATCAAATAGAGTCTTTCTATGGAGAGTTTCAAGATCCAATTCATTTGAACAGGTCTGCATCTACAGAATCCATGCCAGAATGGCAGAGAGAGAAGAAGGACGTAATCAAATGAAGAAAAAGTTTAAAATTCTGCTAATTAAATGTAGAATGATGGATGTGCCCTTGGTTTTCTCTGCAATTAAAAGCAGGCTCTACAGTGGCAGGCTGCGTATAAAGAAGATGTAACGGAATATTTAACATGTTTACTAACTCATGTATCTGGACCAGAAGATATGCTTTGGGTTTGTTTTTAAGTTTCTAGCACTAAGGCAGCTTTCTTGAAAGGAAATAGCCACTCGTGGCCCTCCACAACTGCTCCTGTCCCCAGGGCTGAGCACATCATTGACTGTGGCAGCCAATCTACTCCTGGGGCAGGAGGCTCCTCTTTGGAAACCAATCCACCAGCCAGGCTTAAGGAACAGTCTCCCCATTCCCTCTGTTTTAGATAGATTCCTGCACCACCTCCCACACTGAGCTCATTACACATTGCTGTATCACCCAAGGCTCAGTTACAGGTCTTGACATCACTGTGGCAACTGTTTATGGAGCAAAGTTCTCTGCTATGCTGTTGTACAGACAAAAACATTAGGGGCACAAGTCTAGCTGCCTGCGTACTTACATTTACGGCATGCAGTCACGAAGGAACTCTTCATTCAAAATGCATAAAAATAATTTTGAAATGCTGTCTCAGTAACACTGCAAAGCTAAGATGCCGTTCAGGTATCACTGAGTGTGTGGTGGGTTTGCGTTTTTTTTATTGGCCAAGGTCTTAAATTTTCCATCATCAAATCAAGAGGATTTTTGTTTTAATGGATGAAGCTAACAGCTCTTTTGCAAGCACTGCATACACTCTTAAGAGCATGCTGCTCGCTTGCCTTACCTTGGCAAGTGACTCATAAGGACCGACTTGACTCACAGCAGTATAACACAACGATTTATTGCAAATAGTGAAAAAATGAAATGGTACTTGGATGCTGCTCCATCTCAGATTCATGCACAATCACGGGATAAGCCATGCACATAAAACTTCACTGCTGACAGTGCTTAATATATTGAAGAAATATGAGTTACATTATGACAGTTCTGTTTGGTGAGTATTTTTAAGAGAAGGTTTCACATTACCTGTTGGGATCACTATTGAAAAAAATATTTAACATGTTCAATTTCAAAGGACTGTTCATCTGAAAATTCTGAACTACTACTCTGATTACATTCAGTCATAAGTCATTTTAAGGTGTGAAGTCACTCCTGTGCATGTGAGAACTGCAGACATCAGACACTACTGCATACAAAATGAATACGGTAGGTGTTCCTAGTAAAAACACAGAAAATGTTCATTGTTGCAGAGAAGGCATAGTTTCTTCTGAAGAAGCATCTTCACTGCATCCTGTTCTCAAGGATGTTCTTAGAGAAAACAACCGCTGGAGCAAAGCTGAAGGGAGACCGGTTGCTGCTCAGCTTGTTTCACTCACGCAGGGCATCGCCTGCAAGCTGAACGACTGCCCGCGGGAGCTGCGGGACACCAAGCGCCTTTGTAGTGCCTGCAGCACTGCAGGTCCTCAGCAGCACAGGAGCTGAACGAGCAGCTGGGCAAGGACAGCACAGCATCCTCTGACCAAGAAAGGCTTTAGTCAGGAAGCCAGGCAGCCTTGTGGTGGCACACAGGGAGCTGGTTTTTACTGCTTATCAGTAAGGTGTCTGAAAAAATCAGGTCTCTGAGGCAAGAGATCTAGCGCTCCAGAAAGACAGAGAAATGTGTTCAGTCTCAAGTTGACTGCCAAGAGGGATTAAGTTACTTGACTTTTCAAAAACAGCTGCCATAACTGTTAATACTGTACCATTTCCTGGAAGATAAATTATGATTTTTAGTGAAAAAATAAAATAGTTTTTCATCCACAAGAATTTTTAGATAGTCTACAGCAGCACTGTACAAATGGCAGTAGTAAGCACTTCATTAAAAACAAGCAAGCAAACAAACAACACTTGCTTTTGGGCACTGTACTCGCAGGGGCTGAAAGGAGTATTTTTAAAAGAGAACAATTACTTGCATTTAGTTAAGTGTTTTGAAAGACACATGATTGGAAGCATCCAGCACAAGTTAAAATTAAGGTCGGATATAAAGCCAACCTTATTTAAATAACATAATACAAGAAAACACTTCATAAAAGCATGCACTAATGTCATCCAATAAGCTTCAGCCAAGGAGGTCCAGGCAACCTGTGCCTCCAGTGCCTCTCCCACACCCAGCTGATTTGCTGTGCAGCCAGATCACTCTGAAGTGAAACTGGGGAAGGCACAGTGTGCAGCCCAGACATACATACTGGGGTCTGAAAGGAGAAAGCCAGAACACCAGTGAAGAACAACAAACAAAATTTGGAGTGGATTGATTCACAAGTACAGACCCTAACCCAGATGTCTAGAATTGGTCTCACTGCTTGCACCCTGTTCTCATCTGATCTTACTTCCAGGCCTCTCTGATATGAACCAGCAGACAGAAGCTGGAGTTAAAACAGTAAAACAGCTCTGAAAAGAGTATCTCAAGAATCTGAGTGTGGTCGACACAAAACCGAAAGGGAGAGGTTAAGAACAGCGCTGGGAATATAGCTCCTGGCAAATCACGATGAACAGTAGCTGGAAAACACAGACGCTCCCCCACTCACCCTACCACCTCACAAACTTGTGAGTACGGTTTCCCTGGTCTGCTTGCTGTCAGGCAATGACTAAGCCTCAACATCGCCAGAAGACATTTCAAAATATAGGAAGTTTTTCTACAGGAAAATTCCTCAGGAGCAATCTGAGTAGAAGAAGAACATATGTCCAAGAAAGAATGCAGAAATTCTCACTACTTCCCATATGTGCTGGTTTGAAGCAGAAAGGAGGCTAGCTCTGTTACATAAAACAGAGCTTTACCTCTGTAGGCTCATTTTCGCATCCTACCCACAATCTACATCTTTTCTTGCTCCACCTCCAGTTCCCCATTGTGAAGTATTTTGTTCGGGCTTCACAGTGTAATTAAATGTTAGCATTGGCTATGAAAAGAGCAATTTTTAGATCCTACCACATTTTTCTGGGTCTGGTACATTCTCGTCTGATTTGTCTACAGCGAGCTCTTCACCTGTACACCTTGTAAGGGAACACAGGCTATCAACACTTCAGAAAATCAGACTGCTTCCACGTCCCTTGCTGCGGAATTTTTCCTCTGGAGCTAGTCAAGGAAACTCAGTACAGTAGATTCGCCTCTACGTCAGTTCTAGCACAACCAGCTCGCTGATCAGACCAGGAATGGGGGTGCCTCAAAGCTTTGGGAGGGCTTCTCCAACTTAGAAGGCCTTTCTGACACAAATTCAACCTAAGTATCAGCACTAGGATTTCCCAAACACAGAAGGCAGATACTTTCTGTTGTTACATAGTTTCCTTTTCAAATTCAACTGAAATGCTCCAGCTTCTCTCCCTCATTCCTTTGGCTGACCGTCTACACAGCGGCATAGATGCTGTTAAGCAACACTGCCTCCCTGGCCAACATCAGTAACAGCTGATTCAAGGGCTCAGCCTTCACACTACCCATGTTCAAGGTTACATGGCTCAAGATGGTGACGGGAGCATGAAGTTTAAGGCCAGCAGGAGCACCTTCTGACAAAAGGAGAGAGAGAGTTATGAACCGATGAGGTCCTGTGTTAGCTATGATCCATCTTCTGCAAGACAGACTGCTCCATTCACTTTTTCAGCCTGTTCACCAAGGATTCAGCAGGCACTTCATTTTTGTTTGAAGTGCTCAAAATCTTCTACTCTTGCTGCAATACTGAAAACCAGCAGTTGTCAGACATGAAGCTAGCCTGACTCTGCATGTCAGACATTGAAGGAGGACCACAACCAGGAGCCACGGCATTCCTCAGTGAAAATGTACAAGCTACCTGCAGTAAATGTAACAGAATCACTTGTTTCAGTAAAATAAAAACACACCCTTTCAGATCCGGCACCTGTTGGGCTACAGAGGAGACTGCTCATACTCTTTGATGAAACACCCTGCTCACATCGGACACACAGAGCACTGTAAACGGTGGTGAGTCAAACAACGTAACAGCCAGGAACAGGTCAAAAAATCCAGAAAAAGAGCACTAACCATTCTCTAACTGAACGCAAGCTTGTTGGCTTGGCAACATCACCCACTGACAAGTCAATGGGTACCACTAACCGTGCAGATGCTCTATGCTCAGCAACGGCAACTGCTGCAGCCGCACGTACAAAATCCAAAAGCCGCCCCTGAAAGGCTGTCCTGCAGTTTTGATCACAAGGGCACAGGTTATTATTTCTCAACTATTTTCCCTGTAATTATCCTCAGTAACAATTGATTAACCGATGTTTCCGTGTTCCAGTGAACTTCGTGCCCCTTCTCCATCTCTGACCATGCTGCCCTGCTGAAGGAACCCATCAGTGTGTTCTCCTAATCTATGGTGAGCTGGTTGTTGGACAGTGGGAGAAAGAAGACGAAGGAAGAGCAAGGAGGGAAACAGCCTCTTCCTGACGCGGGTGAGATACTTATGCCTTGTTGAAGTTAAGAACAGAAGTTTACCTCACATAGAATTTGAACCGTCTCTGCAACATGACGTGACTTTCATCTCATGAGATATCAGTTATGAATAAAGGTTTCTTTCGAAAAATTGAACACCATACAAGAAAAATGCTATGAAAAGCAAATTACTGTCTGCTGACCACAGCTGCCTACTGCTGGAAGTCAAAATTCTTAGCCAAACTGTGCTCACATACAGCATAGGCCACTGATAACCTGGCTTAACAACATAGCTTTCCTTAAGCACAGGCCTGGCTGCCTCATGATAAACAAGCACAAGGCAATGACGACACATTTGAGCGTGTCCTATTTTACACACTGGGATTGTCAAAATATCTCAGATGAGCTTTGATCAATTTCCATAAACTTCACAGCACCAAATCCTTAAGTGTGTATGACGATTTAAGCTCTAAATTCATAGTCGACAACTGGGGGACACTTGGAGCACACACAACTGCACCAAGTAAGTACATAACCACTTTTTGCTCTTAACAGATTTAGCACAGAAGTTTGGTAAACCCTTCTGTGTTCTCTAAATGTGATTTAGGGAAAAAAAAAAAGTATTAACTTTTCACGCACATTTGATAAAGAATGTTACTAACAATTGTATTTAATACAAAGACAAGTAATACTGAACAGTTCAAAACATGTAGGTTCTAAAAGTGAGAAAGTACGTTGTTCACATTGCTACTGAGACAGTTTCCATCATAAAAGGAGAGTTTCTGGCGTTGTTTTTTTTTATTTTTATTATTATTGTTGTTGGCATTACTGGAGACATTCCATGGGAATTCCAGAAGGTTTATAAAGCAAACTCGTTATTCCCACTGCCACTACCATTCTGCAGAAACCAGAATGTTTAAGGCAAGCCTAAGCTTCTCGAGCACACATGCAAGTAACTGCATGCAGGGAACATGCAAACTCCAGCACCTACCTCTGCTTTTCACCTTTTGAAAGAAATACAAGCAGGTAAAAAGAAAAAGAAAAAATCTCTCCCTTGACTTTCAAGCTGAAACCAGGAGACTTCACATGCATCACCTGCCAGAAGAACACCTGTCATCTGATGACCTTAATTATCTACAAAAGGCTACAAAGTGATATTCAGCAATACTGGATCACTCAGAAGGGTGAAGTGTAATTTCCTACTGCAAATAACCTCTCCACATCTGAAAAGGAAATAATTACACCTCTTCGGGATCTGCGTTCTGCACTTTGCAAGGCTTCTCCTACACACAGGTTCTTTATTGCCATGGAGACTGCCCCGCAGGCAGGAACACCTGTGAGGTAAAAAACATTTTCCCCATTTTTCAGTCAGTTGGCTTTTACTGATCTGCTGGTCAAGCCTCATCCACGAAGTTACATAACTTCCATCTTCCATGATGGCTCTAGTCACCAACAATTTCTGCTGTCAGAGTAAGGCAGGACGAAAATGGAGGTCTGTGTCTAGGATCATTTCCCACTGACAGTTCTTTCAAACTGAGCAAAGAGGAAGTAGAAAGGAAAGTCGAAAGACTTGTACCCTAACAAAAAAAAATCAGAACTGGAGTGCAACGTTCTAACTTCAGAGTTAGCTCTTTCCATACTGTCTTGGCAGACATTTGTATCAACAACTGTCGGGCATTAGAATCAACAACTGTATTCCAACTGTGACTGTCAGCATCAGATGCTTTAAATAACACACAAAAAGCTTCACAGGTCTGGACAGCATGTGTCAAAGGGTATTGAAAGAAAACAGTATATAGCCATTTAGTTACTTACATTGTTGTTGCGTGTTTCTACTGCTGGAAACTTCCTGACTATGAATTTGACAGCAGATTCCAGGTTTTTGTCAATAAGATAGGATGGTTTGGCTTTGGGGTCGCCACATGCCTATAAAAAGAATACAAGATAAAATGAAGTAAAAAATAATAATAATAATCCAATCTAAAGTTAAATGATAGTTGCAAATCTGAAGACAAACTAGAAAGATTCTGTTTTTCTTGTGTGTGGTTTTTTTTTTTTTGGTTGTTTGTTTTTTTTTTTTTTTTTTTTTTTTAAGTGAGCAGGTGATAATGAGAGGCAAAGTGCAGGGACTGTCACAGCTGAAATATGCAATGGGAAACAGTACAGAGATGCTCTTCTACTGAAAAAGATGCATGGAAGTATCAAAGCAGTTAGTGCAGAACAGCAGTGAGGGAAAAAATACTCAATCCTAAAAGAAGGAAAAAAAGGTTTTCTTTTTACTGCTATGGCTGGTTTGAGGTAGTGTTGTATTCATCTGGAGTTCATAAACTGTTAGAAAATTCAATCATGTCACCATCTGTGGAGGACTAGCCTTGGTGAAACAAAGCTAAAGCGCCCCACCACCAATCTGCATTTAATTTTGCTTTAAATTGTTAACTGCAACAGAGCTGTCCATCCCACAGTAAAGCCACCAACACTTGCCTACAATGCCCTATTTCCTTACGTTAGGAACTCAGGTTTTGCTCATTTGCCTTTATTCCTGCAGCAGCATAAGCTGTGCTTGAAAAGCAGCAATGAAGAAGCTCGATTAAATTTTGCTTTGAACAGAAGCCACAGCTAAGCGTCAGGCCTCTCCAAGAGCCCACACAGACATCTCAGGCCACCGGGCTGGACGAGCGACTCAGCTACGTTTGCCGGCAGCAGAGCAGGCTGCCAGACACACTATTTATTCTCAGCTACTCTAACAAGCCGTGCTATACAGTTCTGCTGGGAGAAACATGCTAAAAGCAGCATTATTAACGGAACAATTTGTGCTCAAACGGTACTTTCTCTCAAATGTGTATTTAGCTCTATAGTCCTCATCGGGGCTGTTGTGTCTCATGCAGAACTCAATTACATGCTATGCGTTTCTACGCAACACAGTGAACCCGAAGGGCAGCTCGTTTCAGCTCCTCCACATCGAATTCTATGGCGGATTGGAGACCGTAGAGACAGAAGTCATGGAGAATGAGACCGAGTCTGAAAGCGGGCAAGCGGGCAAAGGGAAGGTGAAAAGCTTTGCAAACCTTCCAAACTTGTCCTTGCTGGGAAAGCATTGTAATAGAAAAAGAGAAAAATTACATATAAACAAATGACTCGTAAACTCTACAACACGTTACATTTAAGTGAACTAGAACACTATTACCTACATCCAAGAGAACATTACGACCATCTGGTACCACAGACAGCACACTTTCCAGTGGACAGCGATTATTCTGATACTCACAAACAATTCACATGTACTTATTAGAATTTTACTACTGTGCAAATTTTGAGTTTAAGCTGAAACACATAACTTCTAACAGTATTTCCAAACTTAAGCTCAGGAAGGGAGGAAAAAAAGGAGTTAAACATCACATGCATCTACAGGGGAAAAACAGGAGAGAAACTCAGTGAAGTTTTACATACCTGAAAAAGAAACGGTAGCCAAGAAAAAAAAAGCAAAACAAAAAGTCATTATTGTAAGTTCCTAAAACTCCTGCCTGCAGCACATCACCATCAAAACGAATGCTGACATACTGCTCTAATACCCCAACTCTGAGACTTGCTACTAATTTAGCAAACACTAATCAGTATTTGCTAACAAATACTAAATTTTATTCAAATATTGTATCTATAACACTCCAAGAGAGACTTATAAAAATCAAGTCAGTAACATCCACATCATTGATGAGTCGTGAAACAGCTGCTTCGACATTCTTACCGCAGCAAACAACGCCTGCCACGGGTCTGTCCTGCGCACTCGAAAGTCCTTAGATGATTTCCCAAGTAAAAATTATCCTATAAATAGGTGTCAAAAATAAAACAATTCACACTTCAAACGTATCAAGTCTTAACTAAATGTCACAGGTTCCTCAAAATCTGTGCCAGATTATGGCCATTTGCCATCTTTGCCACCCATTACAAAGCTGGCTCTACCAAAAGGATTATAAACTAAGAACACAGGAGATGAAAAATCCTCAATTTTTCAGCCGGAGTTCAAACATGACTTCCACACACACCATTTCTTATTTCTCCCCAGCATCATCTTTTTCCTCCTATAAATCCAAGGTGTACTTGACTAGCAGAGACGGCCCACCCAGGCCTCGCATGCAGCTTCTTCACACAGAAGCAGACCTCAGACAGCACCAACATCCTCGCAGGGCTTCAGGAGCTCGGCTCCTAGCAGCGAGGAATATTACCCGCAGCCGAAGCGGCAAACCCCCAGAGACACCCCAGCACGCAAGGGACAGCCTTGTGCCTTTCCCCTGCTCCTTTGCTAACGTTACACTTGGAGCAACCGCAACCCTGCCTGCTAAACAACTGCACCGGGTTAGTCCATAGGGCAGGAAGACAACTTCTGCAAGCCCAGAGGTTAGAAGTACCACTCACACAACCCCAGATCCCAGCTTTTGGGAGGCTATACACGCCCACCCGCAAGGCTACATTTCTGAGCATTCCAAAGAAACCGCAGAACTGAAATGGCCTTGCTAGCGCAGAATGCGTGGAACACAGCTCGCGGAAGCTATGGGACTGCAGCCCCGTCACACTCGAAATACTACACTGGTAAGAATCTCCCAGCAGGCACCCCTGAATTCTTTTCAACATTACTGTACAGCTGTCAAGTAGTTATGACGAAAAAGGCGACGCAGAGTTACCATTGAGACAAGCCTACGTAACTATTTAAAAAATAAAAACAGGAAGGACTCAGACACTGGATTTCTATCAAGCTGGACACTGTTTCTCTCAACAGCACTTTCTGTGACAAGCTCTCAATCACATAAACATCTACTCTTTATCTGATACTGTGCATTCAACCCTAACAAGAACAAAATAACTTCTTCTTGCCTTTAGAACACCTTCACTCCTGCCTTTGGTGCAGACCTGCACCTTAAGGAAGCACACTGGGACACAGTACCTGAGCTACGTGCTATAGCTCTAACTCACTGCAGTATGGAAACGGCTTCTCGACCTTTATTTTACTGCTAAGCCCAAGCTAGTCAAACGATTAGTGGGGCTCTTGTCCAGGAGGGAGAAACAGGGCGAGAAAAGAGCTATCACCTGGGTTGGTGTTTTCCCATTTTCATCCTCTGAACTGTCAACACCCGAAGACAATCATAAACCAAGTCATATCTTGCAGCAGTTGAATGTGGTTTTATTATTTAGGAGAACTCGATTTTACTGCTGATGTGGACCTGAGATAAAACACTGCTGAGCACAGTTCCACTTGTGACAACACGTACGGAAACAGTCAACGAAACCCCTCTCCTTCGAGCTTCATTTATGAATAAATCCGCATTAAAACACTGAATGTGACACACAAACAGAATTTCAATGACAAAAATAAAATTGTCATCCCCTGAGCTAGTAAATTTCATTAGTAAATGGAAATATACTAAGACTTATAGTACTAAAAAAAGGGAAAAACCTCCTGTGCGCACCATTCACAGCTTACTACAGCGCATTCTCTAGACACTCAGAGAAGGCACAAGCAGTAAAACCGTTTTTCCCCGCTCCTGACGTTAACGACTTCACCCTAAAACTATCCAAGCCTGAATGCCTGGTTTGTGTCTGTGCATCCCACAAAATTATACTACATGATAGATGGCAAAGAAGTATTCAAAGAGACAGGTTCATCATCAGCTCCCTGCTTCTGTAGGATAGAGCGCACTATTTATTCCTCATTTATGTCATGCCCTTAAAACTAAGGAGACTACCAACTGACAATCTCTCATTTTGAAAAAGCAGAACAGCTGAGAACAGAGAGGTGAATAATCAGTGAAGAACTGCTTTAAAAGCTGGGTACATTAGGGAACAGTTCACACCACATTTGCCTTGATACCTCTGATGACACCCACCACAGCCACTGCTGCGTTTTAGGTTTTGCGGAAGCCTGAGTTTAACAACAAGCAGGCTTGTCCCAGATCAGCTTCGTGAACAAAGCCTTGTCCCCCTTGTCAGCTACAAAAGGAGACGCAAAGCTGGTCACACAGGGACAAATTATTATCACTGAACATTCTGATGGCTAAAATTTAACTATCCTACTCTAGCGTCACAAGTAAGTTACGCTAGTGGTGTTCAACGTTACGTAAACAGTGTTTGTACAGCAGGTGAAGTCTGTGTATTCCATATACAAACTATGCTAACAGAGTCAGCCAGAACTGTTTTACTCCTTGCATCCAGCCAGGATGGGGAATTGAGAACAAAGTCTCCAGTTAACTCACTTCTGAAGAGTCTCTGCAGGCCTTGCACACCGCCATGAAGTTTGTAATTTTGAGCCATGTTTTGGGGATTTCATTTTCACATGCTAGGGATCAGAAAGATACTGCACTTTCACGTTAATTTAATGGAAATTAAATGCGTTCAAAATTAAACCAATGATTCTTAGCTCTAAGTAAGACATTGGAACTGGATGATCTTTGAGGTCCCTTCCAACCCAAGCCATTCTATGATTCTGTGAGTATCTGCTCATCAGCGTGTGCTGAACCCCACAGGACACATTTATTTTAAATCCTGGTGTATGTTTCCTCAGAGACCAACCTATCAGGTGTAAACTCACATGAAATGTAAAGAAACAAGGCTAGAAGAAACCTTGAGCAACTGCCTACCCTATTTCCCCTTTCCAAAGCAGGATCACCTGCATCTCTCCTGCTCCTGGGAGGTATCTGCCCAAGTTGTGCTTCCAGGTCTCCAGCGGACTACACTCCAAAACATCCTGAAATGATCTTTTCCATTACTTTGACACCTTGATCACTGGGAAGTTCTCAGATCTTGGCTGTACTTTCCTCGCCCCAATTTAATCCACCACTTCATGTTTTCTGTGGCCATACCGACTAGGACAAGTTATTCCTCTCCTCCCTAAGCAGTCTTAAATACTTGAAAGCTTGTACCAACCATAATTTACTTCAAACAGAATCATTTTTTAAGGGATCCAATTTTCTGCATCTTTGGTCTTCCTCACCGTTCTTTGGACTGCCTCCATTTGGCCCACATCCTCCTCGAGGAGCGTGTTGAATCACATACTTTTCGGATGAGTCCTGAGGCATGCCACGTGCCTACGCACACACCTATGAAATCTGTCCTTATTTCTTCCAGTCAAACCTAGCTGGCTCAGGTTTTCCCTGACTTCTCCCAAGTACTTCCTGCAGACTTGCTGCTCATTACTCTTCACCTTCCATTTTCATTCCAGTAAGCACAAACCAACCCACAACCACACTTGCTCGGACACCTACAACATTTCTTAGAGCACACCTATGATATGTTAGGCTCAAACTGAGCTCTAAATTCATTTACATCATGTCTGCAGCTCTTCCCAGTTTTGTACCTACACATTTAACAAGCACGCAGGATTCATCACCTCAGCTGTTAACGCAGAGCCTGGCTGGAACAGAGCTAGGACGCAGCCCTGGGAGACCCCGCCGGACAGGGGATCTTCGCAACCCTTCCCCAACGCGGTTACCCATCTGCTGTCATCACTACATTTCCTACAGACCGTACTTCCTCACATTGTTTGTAAGGACAATCAGATGAGGTTACGTCGGCAGCCGTGCTAAGGTCAACGTGTAAAACATCTACCAAACTGCCCTCACCAGGGCGACCCGTCACCTCGCCGATGGAAGGAACACGCTCTGTCTGACGCTCCGTACGCAGTAAATCCCCATTATCTTGTGTTTGTAACGTGCTTAATAAAGCACTTGGGGCTATTAATCAAGTATGGGGCAGGTGAAATGCAAAGAAAAATAGTGAAGACAAGCTTCGCTGCCACAAAGCCATCCTTAAATGAAATTTATAAAGTAACACTAATAAAAGAAAAAAAGACAATGGGAAGACCCTGTCCATTTTGATTTGAGAGCAGGAATTGTTCAGGTTTTTCAGCTGCATCTCCGCTGCATACAATGTTAAAAACCTCCTGCAGCTGAAACAGGAATTGCTTTTGGGTCAGCAGGCAGCAGGGCAAATGATCAGTCATTGGGGCAGGGGAAAGTAGGTAATACTCATATTTCTAAACAAGGAAATGATGCAAGGCGATTCTAGGTGTCTGTAATCGATGCACACAGATAAGCCCATCCGGATTTCCTTCTGTATATTTAGGAAGGTATCACAGGATATTTTTATATTGTATCAAGAAGTTCCACTGTTTCTTTACAAAATGAGTTGCTCTTTGGATCTTTTTTTTTTTTTTTTCCCCCCAGTTCTGAATCTGAAAAAAGTAAAAGTAAGTGGCACGATACCACCAGTTTGTGTTTTTTCTTCTGCCTTCCCAGCACTGGCCATAAGTCTGTTGGGGGGTCTCCTCCTCTCTTTACCAGGTGGGCAGTATTTTGAACCGTTCTTCCAAGACTACAAAGAAAAATGGCCCAGGACGTGCTGTTGTGTTAACCTTCAGAGAACTGCTAACATCAATCAAGCACTAAAAAAAGCATTGCCCCACCCTGAGCCACTTCCTGATGACTTGTAGGCGTTACCCGCTCCTTCCAGTACCACCTCACAACTCAGAACGAGACCATCAGTGAGCCTGTCCTCCCGGCTCCAAGCTCTGCACTCCCTCCTGGAGCTCCGTGTCAGAAGGGTGATCTAATCCTACGGCTGTCCAAACTTCTGAGCTCTGCAGTCTGGGAACCTCTCCACGGCTGCCGGTCCCTTGGAAGGCTCTTCTGCTTTTCCCTGAAAAAGCACTGCAGCGCCTAAGCACGGCCTCACAGCCGTCCCTCGCAACGTTTAGACTCGGTCCGCTCCCCTCCAGTCCGGTTTTGGAGCTCTGGGGATCTTTTCCTTCACCCCAGTCTCACAACTGGAGTCAGTAAGAGTCTGCCTCTGTGCAGCCCTGGCTGATGTGCCCAAGCTCCCATTGTTTTACCACAGGAGACCTGGCGCTGTCCTTCCTTCCCTTCATGGCACCGTTGCTCTTCTGCACAGAGTATGTACGTTAACTGCTGCGGGAGATACACAGGAAGAAAGCAGTCTCTCAGCCTCCAGAACGGCTAACAAGCAGCACCCTCAGCATGGGGAAAAATAATGCATGCCCAAATCACAACCCCAGCGTACTGCTAGATGATTTTTGTCTTACTTCACACAAGACTATGCACTGCTCACCATAGGACTGGAACTAAATTTTAGTTTAGAATGGTACAGCAAAGGCCAACTATGTTTCTTGAACAACACACAGCAGCGTTACACGACACCTACCAAAACAGTCTCTGTCTGCTCTGACAGGTACCAAAAACGTTTCACCTGAGCCAGGAGGGCACGAAAAACACTGCATGACTTACAGACATGCTTGTAGGCACAACAGCAAGAGCACCAATACAACCGTTAGCCTGCGTAGTTGAGGATAAATATTTCAAAAGCGGAATGACCAAAATGGGAGGGAAACTGTGGCGATAACATTCCGTAATTCAGGGGTGACGCTGGTCCCAGCACAAAAGGCAGCTAAGAGCAGCTGGGAGCAGCAGGCAGTGCCATCCTTTAAGAACAGTTCCACCTCCATACGGATCAAGAGGGAGCGCAGTCTCATCGCCCACTGTTACTTCGGCAACTCTGCATTTCATATTTCCCGTGCCACTGTCAGAGTCAGAAGAATCATGCGTTCAGATATCCCATCTTCAAAATAAACTGTGCACTGTTTCAGAAGACAACAACAGCACAGAAGGTCAGCAAACGGGAAGTGATGAAGAATTCACAGTTATAAGCTAAATGAGATCAAATTTGTTTTGTTTTGAATATGAAGGGGAAGTACAAATATCCAGTTTCTAGCTGCTTTTAACAATTTCTGTAATTCCTTGGAAAGTAAGATTTCCCAGCAGGCGAGAAAATTAGTAACCCTTTAACATCTCCGCTCCCTAGACAGCATCTACAGCCATCTGCGCCGCAGGGACGAGCGCTTCACCTCTCACTTCCTCTTATCACAAGAGTCTTAACCATTTCCTCTAACCGCAATACCGCAAATCGTGCAGCTCTCTACCAACTTGGGCTTTGATATTGGCTTCTGCGGAGGAAGCTGGCAAACCCTTAAACAGCAGTTTTGAAATCAACTGTTTGCAAAGAGGGAAAAAGTTGGGGAAGAATACAAAAGGGCTCCAAGAAGCCAGCTCTGCTGAAGCTGGTCTGAAGGAGGATGAAACATAGGCAGCAACCTCATGACTTCTGGGGCTCACCACCAGAGCCAGCTACCGCTGCCAAGCGATATTTACTGCAGCTGATGAAATAACTATTTGCATCTCCAACCACCACGCGCACGCAAAGCGCTCTGCCTGCAGGTCTCCACGGTGGCCGCGCCGCACGTCACGCGGTAACCAAGCTGCCTGGACGCGCCTCTGTACCTGCGACCCAAGCAGTTTGGGCACTCGCAGGAGGAACTGCTGCCACCTCCAGCTCCCACGCTGAGCGCCCACGGCCGCCGGCACCAGCGCCAGATGGACGGAGCTGCCCAGGACGCCGCCAGCCCAATGCCAGCAGAAACGTGTCTGCGGGAACCATGCCGCTCACCTCAAGCGCCCCCAAACCGGTAATGGCAACAGCCTGCGCTTACACTTCTCGAGGCACAGCTCTATGTCGAGAGAGGGCTCCTCCTGCCTCTCTTGCTGCCCTCTCCCCGCACAGCGAGGCTCTGCTGGCCGAGGACCGCGCTCAGGCAGAATTCCACCGGGCTGGTTTTCAGCCGACACTCTCCTCAAGGCACAACAAGCGCACGCAAATGGCTTCAACGTATCCATAAACAGGGAACTTCTGTCTTGCATTAACAGCACATTTGTATTTTTGCCATTAAGAAGTTTCCAATATACAGAACTGCAAGCTAAAAAGAGCCTCGTTTCTATTTCAGGGAGTTATAAACTAGCGATAATTTGGTTAGAAAAGCTGACTTACGCCAGCGAAGACCGGCAGAGCACATGAACTACTGGTATTGCTTTGGATTAGCACTGACTTGGAATACCACGATCACTTTTTCCTCCTGGAAATGACAGCTGAAATAGGGTGAACCCCGTGCTTGGCACTGCCCAGCAGCCCTCGCTGCTCCCCGAGCACGGCACCTTGGCAGAGCACAACCTTCGGTGCAGGCCCGCCAGGCAGGGCGGCTCCCAACAGCAAGGGGGGCTCAGGCTGACAGGGGTTAACAACCCACAGCTGGGCTCAGAGCGGCTCCGGGCCTTCTGAACCCCGGGATTCCTCGCAGACCCCAAACACAGCCCGCAGTGGGGGATGGCGCCGGCGGCGGCCCCGCACCGCCCCGCACGGCCGGGCTGCGCTTCGGGAAGGCGGCGAGCAG
>VXAV01007917.1:221089-231692 GCA_013399715.1 Alectura lathami
GGCCGTGCCGAGGCGAGCGGCGTGCTGGCCCGAGGCGCGTGGAAAAATGGAGCGGCTGGCCGCGGGAGGCCCCGCTGAGAGCCAGCCCTTACCGCTGAACCAGCCCCGCTGCTGCCTGCTGCCGGGCGGCCAGCTGCTGTTGGGGGCTCCCCAGCCTGCTTTGTGGGGGAGGCTGGAGGATTAACCTTCTAATCTCGTTTTTTAAATAATGGCATCACCATCTGTGCCTTTTTTTTTTTTTGGCGTATTAATACTGCTATTTAATTGTCGGTTTGCATTTTCACGTTATAAATCAGGATCAGATTATCTCAGTCCTTCAGCACTTTTAAACTAATAGATTTTAGAGAGCATAGAAATGGATGTGAGCAGCCTAAGTGCAATTAAATTGTTCCTGACCTTCTTTTTAGTTGTTACAAGATAATTTATGATTCAGAACAGAGCCAGGAAGCGAGAACTCAGAGTTCCAATCTCCAGGCTGCTGTTGACTCATTTTTTGGCCTTTATCAGATCGTTTTCTCTTGGCTCTGTGTCCAAGAGTGGGGCATACCTAGCAACAGCCCTGTAGTGATGAATTGGGTCAGACCTGACCTTCCCCTCCCGGAGTCTATGAAAACATCAGAAACATTCAGATCAGTCTTTGAATTAATATAGCACAAAACGCTGTGTAGTTTCCAAGTGGTTCGTGAACTATCTGTAGGACTATTTTTACGTAAGGATTCTTCCTTCTATTCTGAATTCATTTAAAAATAAATATTAATGTGTCTAGTTACAGTGAAGATGTTTCCCATGTAGTTGTACCCTGCAAAATAAGAACAAGAAATGCTGTTGCTGAGTCCATTTTCTCCTCTCATTTGCAGCTAAAACAAGTAGCAGCTGTTTTTAATCCCACATTGAATTATTTCTGAGCCATATTCACTCTTCTGGAAGTCTCACACAATAACAGCCACCTATATATAGCCAAGCAAGTGGAATGGCATGAACATCGTGACAGATCCTTGGGAGTTTTTGGTGTCATACTAAATCACCTGTGCGCTAACACCCCAGCCCTTCTCTCCCTGCAATACGCTGTGGATCACAACGGAGTCCAGGTCGCTTGGTTTGTGCCGATGGAGCTCGCTGGCGAACTTTCAGGCTCTCTACACCTGCTACCAGAGTTCTCAACGCGAAAGCAATCCCGGCTGCTCTCCATGCTGCACAGATAACAGCAGGATGAGGCAGAGAAGGAAAAAGTGCCTGACTCTTTCTCCTTTGTAGTAGTGGCAGAGCATCCTGTCTTTAAACTCCCACACTATTCATGAGGCTGCTTACAAGGTCCTGTTTATTATAGGGAGCACCTCTGCTTGCTGTAATTTGTAATGCAGATGGCGCTGAGTTAGCTGCGTTTCTTGAGAACAGCCTGAATGTCAGAAGAGAGAGGGATCAATAGCAGTGAGCAAGAATCTCTGACAGAAGGAGTTTTTGCTGCCTTGCAGCTGTACAGATCTAATGCTAAACAGAACGTTATCTGACTTGTCACTGTAACGTGGTTGTCTGGACCTTTAACACTTGGCCATTGATCCTCAAGCAGACGCATTAAAATGAAGAATAATCACTTTGTTAGGTGAAGCCTGACCAGGTAGGCCAGATGCTTGCAAGTACAGAGTGTCCCTCGCAGCCCTGGGCAGAACAAGGCTTCTTCAGCAGAGGTACCAGCAAGGTGCTGATTAGAAGAAGGGGGTGTAGCTGAGCCCTGCTGGGAGGAAGATGTGAAAGGCGAGCTCAGAGCTCCGTGACAGACGATGTTAGTGCCCACGCAGACACACACTGCTGCTATCACGTAATTGGCAGCACCTCGCTGATCCGAGCGTCAGGACTGGTGTCACGTTGGGAACCACAAAGCATGCCGTTCTTCCTCTGGCTTCTGAACACCGCACTGCTTATTAGAGGGGGAAAAAAGTGCACGTCTGCTAGGGAAGACAGGACAGAGCTGGCTGAAGGTTGTGCTTCATAGAAACTGCTTCAAAAAAAAAAAAAACAAAAACCACTTGGAAACCTTTGCTATTTGTGAGTGGAGAAACCACAGGTACAGAAAGCAGCTGTTACCGAGACCAAGCTTAGTTCATGTCCTTGCACACACTTACAGGAAGATCTGTTGCATATTGGGTTATAAAAACACATCTGCATTGTACAGCCTGGGCTCGCCAGTCTAGAAACAAGCATAACAATCAAGTGGAAATACAAGCTCTGTCAGTAACAGCATAGCTCCTACAGGTGTGGCAAAACTAAATGAAGGGAATGGAAGAATAAGGCTAACAATTGTTTTTAAAATGCAGCTATTTGCTTGACATTTTATTAATGACTAATGTTTGAATGTCTTTCTATATTTATTACAGAAGTACAAATTTAGGGTAAGTTTCAAACAGCGTTTTAGATTTGTTTTGGGTTCAGCTTTTCCAGCCAGCTTTCAGTTCAGTTCAGGGTTTAAGAGTGCAATTCACTCTGGGGCTTTCAGACAGTAATGAAAAATTTCTTCTGAGACCTTTAGGAGAATTGCCACAAGCCAAGGAGCTCCGCATGCACCAGCCCCATTTGGTGTTTTGCAGAGCAGGCAGACTGTACGCGTACTTTTTAGCACCGCTACTTTAGAACACGCAGTGAGCAATTCACTACCGCAGAGCAGGCAGTGTTGTCACCTAGGTCCTTGCTACCCTTGTCACTAATATTTCTCTCTGTATGTTTCCTTGCCTCTCTGCACTTTATTCTTGGCTTAACTGCCAAGCTTCTGCCAATGTGGCCAACAGAGCCCAAGGAAGAGGTGTGCAAGGTGGTCTGAAACAGGTGAAGAATACTGCAGCAGCTGTTCTCTAGTGCACTCAGAAACCTGCTGCGCTGAGAATGCATGAGCACTTCTGCTCCTACCAGAAGGACAAGTGTAACAAGCCGGTTCCAGAACTTCTGGTCCTACGCGGTGCCGGGGAGCCTTAATCATGGGAGAAGCAGCACGGTATCAACATTTGAAAGCTGGCTTTCTCAGCATGTCCCAGGTCCGTGACTTGCCAGTGGCTAATGGCAAATCAGGTGTCAGTCTGGAGGCTACAGGAGTCTGTGGCAGCAGGAAAAAAGTGGGTCATGTGTGATCTGTCAGTATGGCTAGACAGAAGGAGCTTGGGGAGGTTTGGTAGGCTAGGATTTGGCTCGCTTCAGCATGAAGCACTGGGTGCTTTTAGACCAAAGGTGGGATCAGAACGCCAGCTTAGATCTAGTTGTGTGGTTTCGGATTTAGGGATACAGCTGGATCTTGCAGAACCCATTGAACAAATGGATTAAAGAGTTTGCTCTCTGAATATCAAGCAGGGCTTAGGAAGCCTGTCAGAATGAGTCACCCAACTAAATTAAGGTCCTGATATGATACGGGCGTAGAGCTTCAGGTAGGTTTCTAGGCAGAGGTTACATCACCAGGTTTCAGTACACTCTGGTAAATACTGAGATCAGAAAGGGCACTGGATTAGGAGTTCACCCACCAAAATGCATATTTTACTTCAGTTTCCTTGCAGGCTGCAATGTCAGGAGAGCACTGGAGGCTAATGTGTGGCCACAGGTAGGACTGCACAAAAAGAACCTGCCGCAGGCTGCTTTGTCTCCCCGCTTCCCCCATGAGAATGCTGGGGAATAGCACATACACCTTCAAATACAGTAGCTTTTATGGCCTATCTGAAGACCAAGAAAGCAGCTCTCTGCATTAAACTTACTCTGGGTTTAGGGGAGGAAACTTTTGGCCAAGGAACAGCCAAAAAAGGAAGGGTTATACCCCACTGTTGTTGGGAATCGTGTTTACCAACCAATGGGGACTTTAAAATACTGACTATAGTAAAAATCAGGTGAAAGCATTTCCTTTAAAAGAGTTAGGTTTACAGATGACAGAACAATCCCAGAGTAGATTTTTATAGGAAAANAAAAAAAAAAGAAAAATGAAAAAAGAGTATGTGAGAAAAGCATGCTAGGGGAAGATGACACCAACACGACCCAAATTGTCATACCCATGAGCTGTGATCAAACTGGGAAAAAAAAATAAAAATTAAAAAACTACCGCAGTTATCCTCCACATCTCCATCTGGGATGTTTTCTCCATTTGACAAAACCATGAATCACTTGAGGGTATAGAAAACAGAGCACTTGTCTCTCACCACACAGAAATACACAGCTTGGAACAGAAGTGGAAACAATACTGTGACAGATGTGACACAAGAATCTTTCTAGGATGCAGTGTGAATCCCTATGTGTGAAGAAGGGCAGCAGGGCAGGATGAGGCCGTGAACACGAAGGAGAGATCATACTTCAATAATTGTAGCTCAGACTGATTATTAA
Organism: Alectura lathami; assembly: GCA_013399715.1. Taxonomy (NCBI): domain Eukaryota; kingdom Metazoa; phylum Chordata; class Aves; order Galliformes; family Megapodiidae; genus Alectura; species Alectura lathami. The sequence goes on from VXAV01007917.1 coordinate 225,434, forward strand.
AAATGCTACAACAAAAATTACGGGGTCACTACAAATTTGTATCACGTATGGGGTGAACTGGGATCTTTATATTTGGTGTTCCAACGGCCTGGCTGGTTGAGCTGTTGTCTGAAATAGGACACAGAAGGCATTGCGTAGGGGGAAACCAGGTATGATCGTTTTACACAGGGAGCAGAAGTACTTCAGAAGTACTGATTTCCTCGTGCTTTATCCTCTAGGGAAACATCTCGTGATTGCTTTCTCTGAAGTAGACGACCAGGTGGCAAAGAATCTGGTTGTGTAAGTTAGTCAAACAACTTATTAGTATATTTTTATTTTTTTCAATTAAGATAATATAAGAGTGATAAAGTAGAATGTGAAATAGTACAAACAATTTTAAGGAAATATAAAAAGTGACAAAACCATTAAGGTCTATACCAATTGTTCCTGCTGGATCCCCCTAGGCAGATTAGTTCTATTGCATTTAGGACATCTCACATACATTTCCTCTTTGGCAACAAAATTCTCTTTTCTTTTTATTTGGTCAGTTTTTTTTTTTTTTTAGTTTTATTATTACTATTATTATTATATTATTTTTTAACAGAAGTTCCCCTGAATACCTTCTGACATCTCTAATTCAGGGGAATCTTGTCCTTGTATAGACAGTGCTCACCTCGTAAATAGTTTCTTGTTAAGGTTCAACTTTTTGCATTATGTTCCAGTAGTGAGGGATGTCACTAGCAGACCAGCATCAGATTTGATGGATTTCTTTCACATTCAAGGACAGTGTTATTCAGTAACTCTCTTTGATTTTGAAAATGTGGTTAAAAGATGTGGGGGAAACAGGAAGACGGAGAAAAGCAGTTTGTGACTTGTTTTGACAACACAGCCCAAAGGAAAGCAATCTTCCTAACTGAGATGTTGTCAAAGTAGAAGATTAATTCAAATGTGTCCCTACTGACTTCCAAATTTGTAATTTTCTACCATTAGTCTAAGTCTAAATGAATTATGTCTTTTTATAAAGTAAATTAGAAAATATTTCATCTTGAATTTCTAGAAATAATTGAAAAAAAATATATTTTTAACGAGGAAACAGAATGGAAGCCTTTGGGTACTTTAAGTCTTGATTAAATAAGATAAAGCGAGGAGTAACTTTTGAATTGAAGCAAAATGATCCTGTACTTTCTCTTTACCGAAATACTCAAAGAGAAGGCACTTAAAGAAAAAAAATCTTGACCTTTCAACCTCTCTGCTTATTGAAGAATAAAAGAAAAATAACAAACACACTGTAGGAGACTGCTTAGGCCAATTGGGGTCATTCTTTGACAGCACAATACAGCAAAAATATCAGTTTTTTTGGACTGTGTGTGTGCATCTGTGTATTCCAGGGTGCCATCTCTTTTTCTGGAGGTGTCTTTCCTTTAAGTTATCGCTTCACTTTTTGAAGCCTTGGTTTTCATATACTTTCGGCTATCCCAAAAGTATTGGTAGATACATCAATCTCAGTTGCCATAATGAAAACAAGTCCCAGCAGTATCACTTTCTTCGCTGACACGAGCAATAGCACCTTACAAACTTAGTTATTATGGTAGTTTTTATCCCATCAACGCTATTGACTGGAAGGGTTTTACTCTGTGATTTGTGTTCTCTTATGGTCCACAGATAGAATCTCTGGGGTCAGGAGCTTTACATAATTAAAATCGTGAGTGAATTTAAGAAAGAAAATTAGCACACATGAACTTGGTCAGACCACAGATCCATACAGCTCAATACCCTGCCTCCAACCCATGGGCCAAAGAAAGGAGCCCTCAGGAAGAGCGTGAGCACAAAATGCATCTCTGTGTGTCTGTGAAATGCACGCCCAGATTCCCAACCACGTGTGGCTCTGGGCCTTTGTGAAACAGAGGCCCCATCCGTCTTCCACGGGCTATAGCCGCTGATCCACTCTTCTGTGGGTGTGTCATCGCTTTCTACAGCAAAGGCTGGCTTAGCCTAACTGTGTCTTATGTGCAGGAATTTGAAGGAATAATGCAGGCCCACTCCTGCCTGACTGTATTTTTACTTTGAGAGGGAAAGAAAAATCAGATTTATCCTTGTTAGTGGGACACAGGTTATCAGGAAGCTCTGCTCTGACTGGACCAAGCTACAGATGCAGAATTGCAATGCATCCAATAAGTCCTATTACTAAAATTTTATTATGCCTGTGGAACTACACATAAGCAAAATCTACACGTAAGATGCTACAAGAATTGTGAAACTGACTTTGATTTGACCTTCTTTTGTAGAAGGTACAAAAGTTTGTAGTACTGTAGTTTGGCCTGTAGTTTGGCCTTTGCTGCAAGAGAAACCTTTGAGGGCTTTTGTTCTAAAGTAACTCTCGTGTCTTTGAATGCTAACTGAAATCAAACTGTACAGATGAAACAAGGCCAGGAGAAAGATTCATTGCTTTCATGCAGAAGCAAGCTGCTAGAAGCTGAAGTGCAGAACGGAAGTTGCTCTTCTGAGTGTTCTGGTAAAACAACAAATTGTGAGTGGTCTGATGTTCAGCCATTGAAAAAATGATAATCCTACATTTTTACTTGCTGTTTTTTTTTTTTTTTTTTTTTTTTTTTTACTGGAAAAAGAAAACTATGCTTTGGGTTTCAAAGGGCTTGAAGACATTACAGAATTTCACTCGTGTTAACATCATTTCTCTTCTCTTTGCAAAGGTCCTGATCCCTACACGTTCTTTTCAGGCCTTGCTGCAAAGTTAACTTAGGTCGCTTTTTCTTACATGGAGGTATTCACACATGGTGGAGAACAGCCGCCCTGGTAACTGGTGGTCTGTGCTAACTGTACAGTTGGCCACCACTCATCTGCAGAGCAGCCAGCATGAATGGAGGGCATTTTGTACGTGGACATTTTTGTTAAAATAAGTCATGTTTTTCTAGTCTTCCCTTTCCCTAACTAACTAGTAGACTGCCCCTTCCCTGGATGAACTTTGCGTCTCCACTACTGAGCTGACAGAACCTATTTTACACCAAGGATCATGAAAGCACAATCTTTATATATTTATCTTTGCTCATACATGACTGCAATGAAGCAAGACGAAGAGCTTCTGCAAAAGAGAAACTTGAGTGCAAATGGGAGTGGAATGCAGATTCTGTTTATTTTATATACACAGGAGTTGTGCCAGATCTTCCTCACACCAAGTCTCGAGGAATACTCGCTATGGCTTAAACATTTCAGCTCTGCAGTCTGCCCCGTTCCTCAGTGCTCATTATTCAGCACGATTTCTGACACATTATAAAAATACACATCTTTAGATCAGTGAATCAGCCTGCTCATTTGCATGGATTGCTCACAAAGTGTGGTGAGAGCAGAGAGGAATGCCTTGATAAGCGTTTGCAGGGCCATGACTTTGATTATGAGCATGGCTTTGTTTCTGGGGGAATTTCCCTGCAGCAATACGAGGGGATATCCCAGTGGGAACGCCACCTTTTCAGGACAGCTTTATAGGAATGAGGAAACAATACTGCCAGAATAAATAAAATAAAGAGAAGCTGCCTACCTTCAGGCTGGGGACAGAAGGTGGTTTTGGGTGTAAGTCAACAGACTTATCAAGATTATTAGGAGCAAGGGCCTCTTTGCAGTCTTTTGCAGCATGGACTGGGCTTGACAACTCTGCAAGGCTGAAACTGATACTCTGCACCAGGCACACCATTCTGGAGTGTACAAGGCTGACAAGTCATTGCTAGAAGTGCTGGTGTGTGCAGTGGCACAAATGGTGGGGGAACACCTGCTGTGCCAGAGGGCTGCTGCTGCTCACGTCGGTATGGACATGAGCTGCCTGTCCCAAGGGGGCCAAGTGCCACGGAGTGCTTTGTCAAGTGCTGAACAGGTACGGTATGATTTAAGCTCTAAGCTATTCCTTGCACTTGTTTCAGATATCTTTCCTGAATATGGTCACCCCCAAAGAGCACAATGCATTTCAGAAAAGGTTTACAAGAACCTCATACAACAGCATTGTTATTTCCCCCTCTCTACTTTATTTACCTCCTGATGCATTCTGCGGTCACGCTTGCCTTTCTCATCGCCACAGTACCTTCATGATTCACAGTCATCCTCTGACCAACTGGTAAACACAGTTATTTTCAACTTCTCATTTATTTCCAGCTAATGAACTTCCACACTGCCACAGAGGCTTGTATTGTTAGTTGGATATTAGCTAACAATATTTTGATTTGTGTCTCATTTGTCTTACTACAGTCCTCAAAGTCATCTGATTATTTCAGTTTGAAATGTAATGTTACTAGCCTATGAACTGGGGTTTGATTCTCTGCTTCAGTGAAATTCTTGATATAAGCAATCTACAGACAAATTTTGGTGCATTTTGCAATCAAGTTCAACCCTCTGCCCCACCCATTCTTTAGAGTACAAGGCTGGTTTCTCAAATTCAGCTAGCTGGAATGTCTGATTACCATGTCAGATAGAAGCTGGATCTTTTGCATAGGTGAGTAAGAGCAGTATCTAGGCCAAAATGAATAGTGGATGGAAATGAATACGGCAGGGAGATGATATATTGTCATATGGGCTTTCTGAATGTGTTCAAGCTGTTTTCTGTGACAATTAGCATCTGTATGTTCCCTGGTTGACAAATATTAGAACAGGTCCTGCTGAATTTCTTGACAGGAAACAGAAGATTGGTGAACTTCAAGGCGACTGAAAAATCTACCGCAAATGCATTGCTAGGTAGCTGATCCAAACACTGAGGATTCAGCAATGCCAGAAACACATTCAGCCAATGATGCGGAGACCGTATCCAGCTCCTGCAACAGGTTTAGAGAAGCCTTCTGTCTTCCAAAAAGCGTGCAAGAGGAAGTGTTCACCTATGAAACGATGCCCCAGTTCTAAACTCCAATCTCACAATTATCTTTTGCTCTATCTTCTAATGTCCAGTATGAACAGCTTGACAGAAGCATGTAAATGCTTTCATGGCATAAAACAGTGCTTGTCAATATTCAGGCTAGATCTAATGCTAACGACACTGACGCACTAATCAAAAATACACCAATTCCTCCGTGAACCTCTGCAGGATGTCTGTGCTTCACACGTAACGAAGGTACAGCTTTAACGCCCAGCAGTGCCCCCTGGTGGTGCGGGTAGTTACGGCACATCCTAGAGCCCTAGGCAGAGAATGATTGTTGGAAGCTACCTTTAGCCCTGGGGCCTTCTGTCTGGCACCTTTGTCGCCCTGCTCTGCGCTCTGTGCTCCTGTCCCCCGTCCTAACCCTTCTCCTGGGTTTTATCTCTTGGGTTTGACTCTTGCTTTTCCAGACACTGTAGTATTGTGCCTTTCTCAGGTGAATCTGATTTTATAACCTATTTCCTGTAAGAAGACCGTCTCCAGCATCCTTAGAAATAACTCACACTTTTGCAGCTCCTAACACTATTTTCTTGAGTTGCCTTGGCATTTCTAGACCTCTTTACGCAGCACTATACTGCTTGTCATGGTTCTGTGCCAGGTTCTGGGGAGCTATCGGAGGGATCCTTTCAGAGCCACCACACCCTGTCAGCACATGTATATTTACGGAGAGTTCAGATCAGAGGGGATGCACGGCAGTAATTAATACATCCTTATTCAAAGAACTGTCAGGGAGGATTTAAAAAAAAAAAAAGAGAGAAGAGAAGAGAAGAGAAGTGTATTTCTGGCACTAAGTTAATAATATTACTATGTAACTTTCTAAACAAAAGTTTTGCATATAACACTGTATTTAGTGCTGTATGTCACGTATATACTGTATGTCCTGTCTAACACTACAAACCCTGTGTGGAATACGTGAACACACGAGCATTAAATGGCTTGGGAACTAACGCAAGGGAATAATGTCTCATCTTGCCTGCATTCTCTTCCTGTTTTGCCTCTTGACTCGCCATAAGGGGATGATTTTGATTTGCCTTTGTTTACTAGCCCAAAGAATGTGGAAAAAGGAAGAGATATTTATTGTATTTTCCATTTAGCTGTTTGTGATATTTTCCCTCTCTTCCCACGCATCAAGTCACAATTACAGCCAGACAGGCACTTCTGCGTGACGTTTCTCCAAACAGCAGCACTCGTTCTGAAAACGGGCGTTTCCATCCGAAAGGCCGCTGCAGAAAGACAAACCTCCCACGACTGCCCCCTGCCAGAGGCAGCTCCCTGAGGCGACCGAAACCCTGGCGGGCCGCCGCCTCCCCTCAGCGGCGCCGCCCGGGCGCCACCTTCCCTCCGCCGCCGCCTCACGGCCGCGACGCGCCTGCG
>VXAV01007917.1:238353-254425 GCA_013399715.1 Alectura lathami
TGGGCCGCTGGGCAGCTGCCGGTCGGCGGCGGGGAGGCGGCGGGCCCGTTCCTCGGGCCGGCCGTGAGTGGGAGCCCGGCGTCGGCAGGGTGTTGTCTGAGCGTGAAACGCCCACAAGAAAACCGCTTTCAAAACCCTACTGCGTTTAATTTAAGGTTGAAGCTTCAGCTGTTCTCCCTGTTGAGTGATAAACTTGGTTTGCTTGAGTTAGAAACGTCTTACTCGCGCACTGTACGCTCATTTACTCTTTCAGCAGAACGACCGTTTAAGTGGTGGCACAGGGTACAGCGCTTGGCTTCCTCAATGCTTTTCTTTCTCGTCAACACAGGAGCTGAGCCGATGACTCTGGGCTCCCCCATGTCCCCCAAACCGGGCACCAGCGCTCAGTTCCTGCCCGGGTTCCTGATGGGCGACTTGCCCGCTCCGGTGACCCCGCAGCCGCGCACTTTCAGCGGCCCTTCCGTTGGTGTGATGGAAACGAGGTCTCCTTTGATTGCAGGTCAGAGATCACTAAACGCTGAGAAGTTGTCCTGTAAGGAAAAATTTGGTTTGGCTTGATACTTAGTATGACTGTTGTAGATTTGGGTTGTTGTGGTTTTATAATTGGCTGAACACTGAACTCAAGTGTATTCAGTGGAGTTTGTCAAAATTCTTCAAAGCAGACCTAGGATTCACAAATGCTTTAAGCATAGAAGCCTTGGTACTAGTGATGGTTGTTCTTACAGGGAAGGCAATATAAACCTTGCCTAATGTAAACTCAATTTATACAGCTTTTTACAACTTGACTGCATGGGTAACTACCAGTGTTGTCTTTGCTTGAAGTAGAGAGAGATGCTGATGAACTAAATGCAACTTGTGGCAGCTGCTGATTTCTTTTTTGGCAATGAATTCTAAAAACCTTTTCCACATTGCTAGCCTTGCAGATCTGGGAAGAGAAAAATCAAGAAATACTCCCTAATTAGTGTATAGTAGTTCAATTTTACATTGTTAATGTCTGTTGTAATTGGGCTGGAGTAGTGACATTTCCTAGCTGTAGGTGCTGAAGTCCTTACCTGTGCTTCAACGATCATTGTATTACATCTGTTTTCTCTTAAAAGTGTGAATCAATGTTTATAACAGGGTTTTCTTTATTCATCTCATGTGGTCTTGGCTTTTATAATAAATGTTTGGGCCTAATATAAATATAAGACGCTGTTAGTGTGCTAGGCATTTGGGACAAAATCAAGGCTACTGAAAGTACTCCAATATAGTAGTCTTTTTCTTTCAGTTTCAAGGATTTGTTCTCTGTTGGTTTCCTGCTTTTAGTTTTTGTTTCTTCCCCTTAAACAGAAACCTCCTCACTTAAGAAATGTGTTGAAAAGATATGAATTTTATTTAAGCATTTGAAAAAGGATGATTGCAGGCACAGAGTGTTATAGAAACGGAGGAAAGAGTTAAGATAATAACCAAAACGAGTGGTGAAGTACATCACTTAAACTTGGACTGCCAACCTTTAGGGGGCAGTGCTTTCCATAACACATAACAGTTCTTGTATGTGTTACACTGTTGGGAGAGGAGTGTGGAAGCTCATAGTTCAGGATTACAAAGTACTTCTGAAAAGCTAAATTGCAAAATGTATTGTCAGCAAAAACTTAGGTCAAACTGCTTTGTCTAGAGTAAGCCCACACAAAGTGTTCAAAGGTGTGTCAGCATAATGCTCTGTTGTACAGGAAGTCAGTTAATAATAAATATAAGAAATAAAAAAAAGAGTTCAGCTAGGTTAACTTGATCCTGTCCAAGTCCAAGCTAGTTCCTGCTTTCAAGAGCTTACACGTCTATTTAATGTGAAATTTCATGGGAAGGAAAGGAGTCAATGCAACGGGAATGTGATGGCATGTGCAATGTCTGTGCACTTGTTGGTATGGCTCTTGAGCATGTTATATGCCCCTTCAGTCTTCAAAACCTTGCTTTTCCATCTCTGCTAGAGAGAAATTAGCCTCTGAAACAATTGAAGTACATTACTAATCTACCTTAAAATAGGAAAATATAGATATATTTGAAACTGCTCAAAAACAACAAGTGCACGTAAGTACTGAATATAGCAGCTTTACTCAGACATGTTTGGCATCCAGAGATGTGAAAGTTCTTAGATGATAGTTTTAAGGAGGCTTTCTGATAAATACATGATGTTCTTGCATGGAACATTCAAACTTGGACAGTTTGGTTTGCTGGTGTTAAGCTTTGAAGAACAGCTAGTAGCAGATTAAAATTACAAACGTCCTCATGCTTCTTGTTTCATCCTTCTAACTGCAGGTGGCTCTCCCCCACAGCCAGTAGTCCCCATGCATAAAGATAAGGGTGGTGCTCCACCAGTCCGAAGCATCTATGATGAATTATCTAGTCCTGGACTTGGATCTACACCACCAACCTCAAGAAGACCCGTAAGTAGCTTATGTACTGGCGTTGTCTTAGCAGAAAATGTCAGATAGCTTATGACTTCAGTAACTACTGAAACTCAGTTGTGTAAACAGTGGTAGCGAAGTGACCAAGTCTTCAGATCACTCTTACTCTACTTTTGTGTGCCTGCTCCTGTGTGCTCTGAGAGCTGCAGTCATGGAGCTACCTCCTGTTGTTTAGGTTTTGTGCTTTGTGTGAGACAAATGCAGGTTTGGTGCAGCTTCTCACCTTCTTGTGGGTTTAGTTGGCATTGATTTCCAGAAAGGTCCAAATATGTGTTCTTTGCTTTTGTAGGCATCAGTCACAGTTTTACCAAAATAGAAGGCAGGGAGGTGGAGTTGCTTTTGAAAGAGCAACAGGAAATTTTTTCAGAAGGCTATGCTAATAATAAGCTCCCCTGCTTACCTCAGCTGAGCAGTCAAGTATTAGGTTTTTTTTTTTTTTTTTCCTCCCAAAATGCTACAAAACCAAGTTTTTAGAAACAAAAAGCAGCCTTTTNTTTTTTTTTTTCAATGAACATGAATCTGTTGATGCCGGGAGAAGGCCTTTCCCTGAATGAGCATGGTTTTCATGGGATGTTGCCTTCTGAAAGGTTTACTCTGAAAGCTCTCCAAGCAGGAGAGAATCCCCTATTGTTTTAAAGCGGTAAATAGCTGCTCCTTATTTTTTGCGGTTAACAGTTGGGTTGCACGTTGCTAGGCCGACAAGTGCTCCTGTTTGTTTGATCTTCTTGCGAAGAAATGCCATGGTTGAGGATAAAAATACGCTACAATTGTTTCAAGAAGTGAAAGCTTTGTACTAAAACAGAAAATAACTATTAGTAGTTAAAACATGACATTTAATTTCCTCCAGTGCAGTTGCAGTAAGTAGTTTAGAGGGAAAGTGGGTAGTGATGAGTGCAATGGGGCGATGCTCCCGTGATTGCTGAGCCTTTTAGGAGATGGAAGTGAGATGCTGCTGATGTATGGCATCCTTTCCATCAGGATGCACTGGATGTGAGTTGTTAGCTTACAACAATAGCAGGATGCCTGTTTTGAGAGTCAGTGCTCAACCATAAGACGGGAGTATCGATACCGGAAGTTTTCAGCTTCACGAAGTTTGTGGTTGGTGGTAGGTGAAGGGTACGTTAACCAAATTGTCCAGTTCTTATGACCTGAAGCTTGACCTAAACCTAAGAAAGCTTTTTTTCCTTGTAAAATAGCAGTGTTTTCTTGTTCGATGAAATGTTGTAGGCATTCCCTGAAGCCTGTTGCTTGTGGTGCTTCCTTTCTGTGATTTGCGGTACATTCCCTTGGGCTCTGTAATACCTGGATTTAGGTTCTGAAGAAAGCTAACTGCATTTTTCTTAAGGCTTAGTTATCAGTTGGGAACTCCAGAATGTAATAGTGGAGAGCTACTGAGTGCTGGATTGTAAAAACGGTCAAACTAGTTTAGGAACCTTGTATTAAGTATGTATCTAAGTGTCTGCTTTTAATCTAAGAAGTTAAAAGTAACTTCAGGCAGACTTAATATTGCTGCTTGACACTTAGGTTGCCTGGAAAAGATCTCTTCTGATCTGAAAATCATACCCGTAAGAATGATTTACTTTCTGTATTTTAATGCAGACCAGCTTTTCTGTAACACAGAGTCCACTGGTTGGAAGCATGCCGTCAACTCCTGGAACAGGTAGATGTCCTGTCAAAATATTTCATCTACTTTCTTACTGCCTTCCTTAGTAGGCAGAAATCATTCATGGTCAAACTATGTCAACTCCTTGCTAGCTTGCGAAGGAGCTGCATCTATTCTTTGTACTGGCCATTCAAAAGGTATGTGGGTGTGAATAGGAAATAGTTTTCCATTCAGACTGGTTAAATATCAATCAACTTCACTTACTCCTCATTCAGAATCTCTTGCTGAAGTGAGCATGGAAGTGTTTGTGTTTGAGTGAAGCTGCGGAGGTTGATGGGTGGGCTTCATCTTCATAAGGCTTCCAGTTGTATGTATGAACCCATGGCTTCTTGCTAAGCGTAATTCTGAGTGTCTTGTACCTATTTGGTGTGTGACTCCTGCTGCCTGGGGGTCGAGGTGGAATCTAGGCAACTAGTCACAAAACTTACTGGCATCCTTTCAGATATGAAGTCTGGTCTGACTTGATGTTTATTTGCGAATAAACCTCCACTGAACTCTTCCATGTACAAGTGAAATGCTTAATGTTGAATTTCTTTTAGTATGGGCTTTTAAGCTAAATTGTCTTGCAAATGAGTTCGTTAAACAATATCACTTCAATTTAACAGCTTCAAGTATGTTCAGTCCTGCAACTATTGGGCAACCTAGAAAGACTACTCTATCTCCTGCTCAACTAGATCCTTTTTATACTCAGGGTGATGCCCTGACTTCAGAAGATCAACTTGATGACACTTGGGTAACTGTGTTTGGGTGAGTTAATTTCTGCAGTATTAGAAAAATTGTGGGCAAGGTCTTGGCAAAGTATGGAAATAAGTAGCACTTGGATGTTGCTGTTGTCTGACGTTCCTAGGTTCCACAAGAAAGACAGTTGTGGTTAAAGCCAGCAGGTGCACAGACCTGATATCTTCGTGGAGAACCTTATTGTAATTTGCATATTATTTTTCCCGAGTTGGAAAGGCACCCTTCTACCATTACATATGTGGCAAAGTAAAAATGCCCAGAAGATGGCATTACTCTCAGGTTGCTACTTCTAAAATAGTATTAACGTAATCATCTGTCCTGGATTTCTGAAAGCCCTTCACAGAGTTATATTTTAGCATCAAAAATCTTACTGCTCAGAATTTTTCTGAGGATTTTTTCTGTCTTTCAGATTTCCTCAAGCATCTGCTTCGTATATTCTTCTACAGTTTGCTCAGTATGGAAACATATTAAAGCATGTGGTATGTCTGAGTTTGAAACTTACTTCTGAAAGCATTCTGGCTCATTCTTTATAAAGGCTCAGTTTCACAGTTTTCATTTAATCACATACAGATGTCCAACACAGGAAATTGGATGCATATTCGATACCAGTCTAAGCTTCAAGCTCGAAAAGCCTTAAGCAAAGATGGAAGAATTTTCGGTGAATCTATCATGATTGGTGTCAAACCTTGCATAGATAAAGTAAGTTAACAGCTGCTCTCATTTGAATAGAAGGCACTCTGCTTTTGGGATTCCTCTGTATTTCCCCCACTTGCTTTATTTTTTTTCCTGTTAGAATAATAAAGCGTATGTAGTTAAGTTATACAGTTAAAATCTGTTATACGTTACATGAATTTTTCTTAATTAGTTGACAAAATCCTGCTGAAAAGGATTGCTATGGGAAATCTGTGACATCTGGAAGCTGTGATGCACAGGGTTATGTTGCTGTACAAGATACAAAGTGAAACCGCAGCAATAGAGACAATCGAGAGAAGTGTTTCCCAAAATGAGATCTGGTGTTTAGGGACTGCAGTGAATGTGATGGTGCATTAAGACTGGTACTGTTTTCACTTGTGTCTTGAATCTTCTGACTGACTCCTCGGAGTATCTTAGTGCATTAGGCTGATAAACCTGTTAACAGGATGGTCCCGATCCTGTTCTTCTACCTGTACCATGAACACACACATCCCTTTTTTGTAAGTGGTGGCTGGGTTATGGATGGTTCTTTTCGAGTCTAATTTTATCATGAGCTGTTATTTCCTAGCCGTTTCTAATGCTCTCACCATTAATTCCTGCAGCACTTTGTATTGGGTTCAGTACACTAGCGCAGGCCAGTGACTGTGATTCTTCTATAAACTGAATCTCTAGACATAATGATCTAAGGCGTTTAATCTCTTAGCTGCTTTTGAATTCTCATTGTGTCTTTGGATAGTGTCCCCTTGAAAATAGGAACAAACAAACCCATGGTCATTAATCTGTATTTCGGAGGCAAGAGAATTGTGGAGACCCAAGCCACTGAAGGCTTGGCATATGGCTGTGAAACATTTCATTGCAATGGGCAAGTCAACATGATGGATTTGACATCAGTACACACTTTTATTTGAAAGTAGATGTTAGCAAGAGGGAAACTCGTGGAACTGAGTGATCAGTCAGCAGCCACCCTCACTAGGTACTATTCCTTCCCTTCGGAAAGCTCTTTTCTGCCACATGTTTCTGGATTTGGTTCCTTTAGGCTGGTTGAATGCTTTGTGTGAATCCTCCGTTACGCTGAAATCCGGTAAATCAGATCTCCCCTGACTGGTTATCGTTTCCCCTTGTTTCCTCTGGATCCTTCTTGGAGTGCGTGGTTACCATCAAATCACCAGCTGCTTCTTCCACTCTATGTGCATTCTCTTCTAAATTACAAGCTTACAAAATGGGCTCTTCCAACTCCTTTTCTAGCATTTACCAAAGGGAGTGAGGGAAGCTTCTTAGCAAACTGAATCTGACCAAAAAGCTGCAAGTTCTTAAAGGATCTTCTCCTATAAGGAACAAGTCAAGTATTTCAGAAACAAGTAGGAGGAGGATATTCTGTTACTTGTGTTTGATTGTTCCTGGAAAAGTTACTTCTTGAGTCTTAGTGCAGGTTGTACAAATGCTGTCTTCTCTATACTGTTTCAAACTTGGGTAATGTTTAGTACACATAGTCAACAGATCATGGTCTTCCACTGCTTTGAGGTGGCATAATGCAATGTGTAAAACAGGTGCAGTGAGGAAGACGCTTGGTAGTGTTAAATACGTGAAACACCTTGTGTGCTCCCTGTTGGTTGGCGCTTCAGGCGCAGTCATTGCTTTCTATGTGATATGAACATTTTTATCAATTGTAGATAAATTTACAGAGGTTGAAATAGTAATACTAAAAAGCACGTTAATCCTCTTTTTAAGAGTGTGATGGAAAACTTTGAAAGAAGCTCTACGACCTCAGTGTCTTCAGTCTTTTCTCCACCTACAAAAACTGTAGGCACACCAGTACAACCTACAAATGGTGCGAAGATTTCTACAATGAGACCTCTTGCAACAGCATATAAAGCTTCCACTAGTGACTACCAGGTATTTTAAGGGAAACAGAAGGATAGGGTTTTGTGCCATCTCCTGTTAAGAGTGTGACGCTGGGCACACAACTTGTGTAGCCTTTTTCTTGTTGTTTCTTACAGTGACTGGTAATGATGTGGCTTATGTGCAAACTGAAGTTGGTTTGGCCTCTAAAATCGTTAAACTAATGATTTTTTTTAAACGTTCCTAGTGGTTGAGGGCTTGTTTTGAAACTCTTAAAGATACTTTGTCGAAGTACAGTAACACTTAAGAAAAGAAAAAACCTGGTTGGTGTAAAAACAAAAACAAAACAAAAACAACAAAATAATGAAACTACCAAACGAAAAACCCCATCCTGCCATGCATGAACTGATGCTCTTTATTTTTTTTTCTTCCTGCCTTCTAGGTTGTTTCTGACAGACAAACGCCGAGGAAAGACGAAAGTATTGTATCTAAAGCAATGGAATACGTGTTTGGCTGGTAATATGCAGGAGGATGGAGCACACTAAGTTGATCAGGGTTCAACATCTGCTGGCGTCAGTGGTTAGTTGTATAACTGCTGGTGTCAATATTTCACGTCACCTGTTATGCCTTCAGCGAATTCAGCAGACATGTAGCTTGCACTTTAAACAGTGGCAATGTACACACGGTTTTAAAAACTGCATCAGTGTAAATATAAGTGCTTCTTTCCTGTTTGTGCTCTGATTGCATGATTGTAGAAAAAATATAAGCACTGACTTTTCCTCTGTGATGACTTCATGTGAATTATTTCCCAGTACTTGCAGGAAGAACACTATGTACAGCAGGCTTCCAGAGACAGGGACTGTTCTTAGTATACGTGATTTTTAATTTTTAAATTGGGATTCATTACTGTTTCCGGCATGTGGTTCTAAATGTCATAGCAACCTTTTAACTCTGTTTTATTAATAAAGCTGAGTAAAGTTAAGCTTTCCTAAGTTCTTTTTTTAGTCAAGTATGAGTTGAATTAGGAAATAATGTTTGCATTACTCTTGATTAAGTAGATGCTGCCTAATCTTTATCAAAGTGTTGTCAGCAGAGCAGATGCTGCCGATTCCTGCTGAAGTATCAACCACTGTTAAAACTAGTAATGGTTTAAGCATTCTTATGTCCTTACGTTTAAGAATGTACAGTTTAAGTATTTCTATTTTCTATTTCTATTTTTTTTAAGTAAACTGCATGGGTATTTTATCAGTACACTGGAAAACAATTAACACTTCATAGGCTTCTCCATTGCAAAATGTTGGACTGAAATAGCTGAATGGAAAAATGTCGTGTGTCATTGACCAGAGATGCTTTCATTTCAGGAATCCTCTAAGAAATTCCTTCTGATGTATTGGTTGAATGATGAAATGATTTAAAATTGAACACCTACCCAACCCTGAAGTTGTATTTGCAGAATTATAGAATGACTTGGGTTGGAAGGGACCTTAAGTACCATCTTGTTCCAATGGCCTGCTGTGGGCAGGGTTGCCAACCACTAAATTAGGCAGTAGACCAGGCTGCCCAGGGTCCCATCCAGCCTGGCCTTGAACACCTCCAGGGATGGGGCATCCACAGCTTCTCTGGGCAGCCTGTTCCAGTGCCTCACCACCCTCTGAGTAAAAAAAAATTTTCTCCTGACATGTAATCTCATGTAATCTAAATCTCCCCTCATTTTAGTTAAAAGCTGTTCCCTCTTGCCCTATCACTGTCTGACCATGTAAAAAGAGCTGACTCTTCCCCAGGCAGAACAAACCCATCTCCCTCAGCCTTTCTTTGCAGGAGACATGCTCCAGCCCTCTGATTATCTTTGTGGCCTCCTCCGGACCTGCTCCAGCAGCTCCACATCCCCTCTGTACTGGGGGCCCCAGGCCTGGACACAGTACTCCAGGTGGGGCCTTACCAGGACAGAGCAGAGGGGGACGATCACCTCCCTCTCCCTGCTGGCCACCCCTCTCTTGATGCAGCCCAGGATGCCATTGGCCTTCCTGGCTGCCAGAGCGCACTGCCGGCTCATGGCCAGCTTTTCGTCAATCAGGATGCCCAAGTCCTTCTCCGCAGGGCTGCTCTCAAGGAGTTCTTCTCCCAGTGTGTACACACACTTGGGATTGCCCCGACCCAAGTGCAACACCTTGCCCTTGGCCTTGTTGAACCTCATCAGGTTCTCGTGGGCCCACTTTTCCAGCCTGTCCAGCTCCCTGTGGATGGCATCCCTTCCTTCAGGGGTATCAACTGCACCACTCAGCTTGGTGTCATCAGCAAACTTGCTGAGGGTGCACTCGATCCCACAGTCTAAGTCGTCGATAAAGATGTTGAAGAGCACCGGTCCCAAGACAGACCCTTGCGGGGCCACTTGTCACCAGTCTCCACCTGGACACAGAGCTGTTGGTCACAACCTTCTACATGCATCTGGTTTTCTTTTTTTTTTTTTTATGATTTTGTGATTGTATTAGGGGTAGGCATTTTAATTTGGGTCAGTAGTGTGCTCCTGAAGTGAAGTTCAAGTCATACTTCATCAGTGTGTCACATCACACTAGAATGCAGTCTGAAAGGTCACCAGCTGCACTTCTTGGATTAAATTAGCTGGGAAGATGAGTCCAGAAGCATTCCTGATGTACCCCAGGTGCTAACTGGCGTGTTGTTTTCAGGATGAAGCTGGGTATAGTCCTGTGTGAAGTCCCCAAAGTGCCAGAAGCCAGATTCTTAGCACTTGCTGTGGTTGGCCTGCAAGTCTTATGATAGTTGACTTGACGTACTTTGCCTGTGCGCCTTATGCCTGGGGGTGGTGTCATGCACTAGGTAAACTGTGGTGTCAGTGATTTGGGCTGAGTGTGAGAACATAACAGTCCCACACTGCAGAAACTGCTGCACGCTTTTATTGCAGTGTGTTTCTGCTAGGTCTTTATTTACGTAAGTATCCAGAGGCCACCTCTAAAAGAGCGGGGGAGACAGAATTACATGTATAAAGAACCTTAAACACATGAGAGCTCTTGAAGTAGACCTTTCTGAGGCTGGCTGCTGCTGGTAGGTAATACTGCCTGTGAAAATGCGATTCTGCCTTTTTTGCTATGTATCTGCTGCTTGGTAGGGAAAGATTCTCCACTAGCTGTAGCAATTTACATTAAAACCGAAGGACTTCAGCTGCTGCTGCATAACCTTCATGAAACTCAGTTCTGATTTCAGTTGTACAGGGCTCGTGGCTAAGACTGTAAGACTACATTTGTTATAGGATTGCGGCTTTGGTTTAGAACCAGACTGTCACAAACATTTGTGGTCTGTTGTCTGACTTAATTGCAAGCAAGTTACTCAGGGATCTAGTCCACTTCGTATTATCTAAATATATGCTCTTAAATTCTAGAAGGATTTATTGATTATTTCTGTGGTCATTATTGTTAACTTTTTTTTTTTTTGTAAAGGCTTTTGTAACTAATAGTGTTTATTTTTATCCTTTTTTTTCTTTTTTCATATAACTCCTTCGCAGACTGGATTTCTTGTAATTATGGATGTGACTGAAGTTCATTTGGTAATATGTTTACATATTAATTACCCAGATGTTGGAGTACGTGATGTCTGTCCATTTGAAGCTGTTTCAAATTGTATGTGTCTACCTCCACCTGGTGGCAGTTGTTCAGAACTTCAGTAGGAAGTTGAACTGAGTGAAGGCACCATAGTTTACTTTGGCCATGCAGTGCATAAACAGTGCTGTGGAAACTTGAAGTGCTTTCAAGGTAGAAGAATAAAGGATAAAGGTGAACTTACTAAATATCTTAATTTAGGTGTAATTGAGGCTTCTAATTATTGCTTCAATGAAACCTTAAAAATCGGAACAGCATTTAGTTGTCTTGTTATTTGGAGGCAGGTAAACAGAATGAATTCTGTTTTACAGAAAACGTTCATGTTGTATGAAGATTTTTCTGGTACTGGGTATGTGTATGGAAATATAAGACTTGCACCAGTTTGACTTTGGATGTCTAGACCAGAGATGGGTTGGCAAAAATGTGCTGCTTAAATATACTTGAGAAAAGTGAACTGTTAAATTGCTAAGCAAGTAAAAACTAAATAATCTGGGTTACAAGTAGCTTAGAGTCAGGAATGGGTTTACTTCGGGCTGCAGGTGAGAAGGCACTGGAATAAATATACATCTGTAGTGAAAACATCAGTCCTCAAGAAACTTAGTATTGCTGCTTTTTAAATTTTTTGAGAGTACAAAGTGTTCTGATGAGGTGCATGTCTCAGTAAGTATTGAAGTGCAAGCAGTACTGACTGTCAAACATCTGTTAATGTTCATAAAGGAGAGTTATATGTTAAATAATGAGCTGACAACTGTCAACAGCTTGATGAGAAGTCCAAGCTGGTGAACTTACCTTCAAAAATGAGCACATAAATAACATCTTAAGTGTTAATTAGCTTATTGCTAATGTAACCAGATGCAGTAAAAGTGACCCCAAAATTCTGGCCTCTGTTGACAAAGCAGTATGTCCTGTCAGTCATTATGTTCATTAAGGTAGATACTCTCTTTTGATCAGAAACAGCACAGAGAAGTTGACAACTGCTTTGAACGATCTGTTTAATTTTGCTTAATTGTTGATTATGTAATCTTTTAGTGTACTTTGCTACAAAAATAAGCTAATGAACATACTTTGCATTGTAGGGATTAATGTAATTCGTAGTAGGAGAAAAAAAAAACTATTTCAATGGTGTATTTTCTTTCCTTTCTATGTATATGCCAACTGTCTATTCTTGCTTAGCTGCCTTTGGAGCCCTGTGTGTTCTGTGTGCATCTGTCCCTTGCAGCAGAGTTATGTTTGAAAAATACCATTTTCTGTGTTGAAGGTCGCTGCCCAGCCCCCTGCTGTCAAGAAGGTAACCTTGCATACCTGAAGCAAGGATAACCTGACAAATGGATGTTAGTGGAGAGTTTTGAAGCAATATTTACGTAGTGCAGATTATCCTGGTAATTTTAATAGACTATTTGTTTTGAAACCTAAATATCTTATAGATTGGTTATCAGATAAAGTACTGTAGATGAATATACTAATGGCTTCTAATTTATTTTTTTTTTTTTTGAGTGCTGGTACAACAACCTTTCAGTGATTTAGTGTCCCTTTGCCAAAACTCTGGTTTACTCCTGGCAGTTAAGTGTCAAGCTGGCTTGGAAGAGTCCTGGTTGCAACACTGGAAGTCATGACGTAGAACCCTGTGGAATGAATTCATTAAGTTGTGTAGAGCTTCAATATGTTAATAGCATACGTTATTAATTTAACTACTGTTGGTTTCCGATCTAATGCTCAGCAATACAGCAGAACTCAGTCCTTGCTTCCAAAAGGTTTTGTGCGGTTATGGTTTGTTGGTGCTGACAGCTTTTGTCTTAACAGTCAAACTGTCATGAAAACTTCCTCTTCAAAAGCAAACAAACAGAATAAGGATGGCTGCAAAATGACAGACGTTCCGTGCACAACGTGTTGCTCAGCCAGCAAGTACTTACTGGGCTTTCGTGCTAAGGACACTCACTTCTTTCTGAAGTGAACAGGTTTGATATGTTCACCTTGTGGGATTGATCCCAAAAAACACCACCGGGGATGAGATTGTGTGGCTGACTTGAGTGAAACTGAGTGAAGGCCTGCAGTGCTTTGCAAGCATGCAGTGCAGTAGAGTGTAGGATCACATTTCAATAGGTGAAAAACAGAATTACCCATCATAGGTTATGTAATAGGTTATTGAGCTCAAGGGCCACACTTCCTTTCTTGGAATTGTTCATGAATGTACAAAGGTGTTGATTTGCAGATGGAAGGTGGTCAGGTAAGAACTGCACAGAGGTCCATTATACATACAGGCTTGATAACTTGAATAGTAATTACATGATTGTTTCCAAATGACTGCATTATTAACAATGGAGCTCACGTATGGCGAGAACAGTATTGGTTTTGTTCTTGCTAATGGTAAATGCAAAAAGACATCAGTTGTTACTTCTATGCGTCCAGTTAGACTTGCCAGGTTTCTAGCAACTGCAGATCTCTTAGACTGTGAACTATCAAACAGCTTCCATCCCAAATGGACTGTAAAAATGGGATAGGGTGAGCACAGGTCTTGGCTTAAAACGTCTTCCTAAAAGTTAATCTCATGTTGAATACAGAGATTTACATAATTGATAATGTAATTTCATTTATTTTAAATGTATTTTAAATTATTGTGTTAGGAAGACACCTGTAGATGCACAGTTACACAGCCTAGCAGGTACACAGTTAATTGCAATATTAGTAGTTAAGTGGAGTAAAAGATGCTAATGATTGTCTTCTGATCTCTGGCCATTGAGTCTTTAGGTGACTCTTCACATGTTTTCTCCAGTTATTTATGAAGTTGCCACCAGGAAAGATCTTGAAAGATATGGAACTAATACATGTTACAACTTACTAGTAGTTGCAACACAGTGGTGGTAGCTGGCATTTTGTGAAATAAAAACACATTTCCTAGGTAGATGAATTGCAGCTGTGATAGCATATCAAAATGTTATGCAGGAGCAGCTGCATCCCTCTTTATTTCTAGAAGAGTTGTGGCATCTGACTAAAGAGAGAGGGGGATATAATGAACCTTCAGAAACATTGTGTGTATACTAGATGTTCAGGGTATCATCAGCAGAGTATATAGTGTGACAACAAATGAATCAAGTGTAACTATTGCTTTTTTATACAATTTTAAGGGAGGAAGAAGTGGTTGGAAACTTTTGTTCAAATATTTATCATCAGTCAACTTGAATGTTCAAGTGTTAGAAGCTTATGTTTTGAGATGTGTAATTTCAGGTGNAAAAGCACTTCAGTGGGACTGTTGCTTTTTTATACAATTTTAAGGGAGGAAGAAGTGGTTGGAAACTTTTGTTCAAATATTTATCATCAGTCAACTTGAATGTTCAAGTGTTAGAAGCTTATGTTTTGAGATGTGTAATTTCAGGTGCATTTGGTAAGTTAAAGCTCTGACTTAAATTAAGCTTTGCAGAGTTAGAGCAGTGGTGCGCTTGTCTCTGAACCTTAGCACCCTGCATGACAATATGAGGTTACACAAATTTGTGATTGGTTTTCAGGCCTACTACAGCGTGAAGGAAGTATGAAATGTGGTTCAGTAGTATTTCCCAATATTCTTTCTCTCTTTTTTTTTTTTTTATTTTTTTTGCGCAATTGAAGTAGAGTGATTAAAAATTGCCACCTCTGTTTCTGGAAAAAACTGCCACCTCTGCACTGTTGGCAGTGGCAACCACATGATATACAGTTGGCCTAGAGATGATGTAAATGCTTGCAGGGAAAGAAGTGCACGGTGTTTTCTATACCTAGCACATTTTGGACTGGCACTATGCGCTGGGTCCTTACTTGATGGACAAAGGTGTTTTTTTTTTTTTTTTCGACAATTAGAAGTGGTTTTGTGAGCATCGTTCTTTGACCATATGAAACTGCAAACATTTGGGTCCCTGTAGGATGGACTGAGAACAACTGTGCACACAGTTTGTGGCAAGTCTCTGGACAGGAAAGAAATTCTGTGTAGGAATTTGATTCCACAGTCTCTGTGTGAAGTTCTGTTACATTTCTTCTCTCTCCTCTGTAAGAACTCTACATTGTGAATTGGGAGAGGTCAGCTTCACTGGAAGATGTGCCTGCTTTGCTGGTAGATGAAAAGAAGTGAGATAACCCTGACTTGTTCCAGCATAAAAACATTATTTCTGCCCTACAGATAGAGATGGAAGTTCTGCAGTCTTCCTTGCAACAATGTTGCTGCTGTAGTGTGTGTATATTTAGATTTTTGGCTAGGATTAATTGACGAGATAGTTTACTGTTGCAGCATTTGCAATGCCAATGGTTGATGTGATGGTTCCTTCAAGCCACTTAACAGCCAAAAATATTTTTACTTCAGCTGTAAATCTCAAGACTTACAATACTATTTTTCACATCATCAGTTTTTAATCATAAGGGTGTTTCCTCAAACTTACTTCTCAAAGTCATTGGGAATCTTAACATGGAAATTCCCAGTTCTGTAATGGTAGAACTTAAAGCAGTTGGTGTATTTAAATTACCAGTATATTTATTTAATAACTTCGTTCAATACAAATGCCCTAATCATGTCAAAGAAAGTTCAGTAGAAGCTGTCTAAGCTTTTATGCAACTTGCCAGCTAGTGGAGGAAGGCCTCAAGTTTTCAGCGCTGCCTTTTATGTTGTCTAAATGTTCATGTGAAATGTTTTTTTTGCAACAGCAGCCCAGCACTACTAGGCCTGGTGGTGTAGACTTTCTTTGATTAATACGATAAGAAGAATACNGTGCTTGCTGAGACAGGATCTGGAGTTTCACACATTGGGGTTAAATGTGAACATCTTTGTTTTCCTGCAGCTAGTTGCAAACTAGAAGAGGATCTGTTATTAACATGCATGCTCTTACTGTGAATATTTGACAGTGATTCCCCCTTGATGGCAAATTTCTGTCCTATCCATTACTTATATCCAACATTTTCTTCCCAGTTTTCTGCAAACTGAGTTTAAGAAGTTTAGCTTTCTGTGCAATGGTAATGTTGTACCGCGGAAGACGTAGCCGACTGTTGCACCATCTTGACATACTCAAGGGTACTTCAATATGAAGCTTTTTTCTTTTGTGTTGTCAGTGTTCAGATTCACTGATCCCATCTCT
>VXAV01007917.1:260054-272798 GCA_013399715.1 Alectura lathami
CTATCTTTGTGTTAACAGTTGACTAAATAGATAAATCCATGAGATCAAAGGGTCTTGTGTCTGTAAGAGTGTCCCTATCCCGTAATTTTCTTGGCACAACTAGAAACACTACTGATGTAAAGGTTTCATGGAAGTCCATGAATTGTTCACTAAGCTTTTCTTAAACTGGAAGAAAAGGTGACCTACTTCATGAATAAAGAATGAGCTGCACTGAGCAGCCTAGAAACAGGTCAAAGAAAACCATAGCTGTTGTTCTTAACCATATTAAAATACTGCCCTTCAGCACTTNTTGTCTCCCTTAGTATGTGCTTTTATTATGTTTTTCCTGAAGCAATTATTTTCTTTCAAACGGTGTGAAATTATTTGGTAGTGTAAACTAAGAATCCACACTTCATGAACATAACCTCTGATTTAGGAAAATATTTGAGGTAAATGTTACTAATTTCTAGAACTAATTTCATTTGAGTCAATGTAACTATAGGTTATGAAGAATGTTACTGTGCTGCATGGTTTTCAAGTAAATTGGTTTTAAAGCAGTTGTCTTCTAAAGGGCAAAGTAACAGAAATACTGACATCCCAAATAATGACTTTATATTTAACAAATACATATGCAGACAATCAGACTGGGGGGCAAATTTTAGCCTTTATGGTAACAGTAAACAGTGAATATATGGTGTATTAAGACTTTAAATTTAGTCTTTTGTTTCACTGGAGTTTTTGGTTTTAATGAAACTGGGCATTTTCATTCACTGGGCATTTTCATTAACAAATGCTATTTCTAATGAAGTGAAATCTTAAAAAGCTGCACATCACTACATTTTTTGCCTACTATTTTGAGGAGTGCATCATCTTAGAGTAGTTAGTTTATTGTTTTAGTAGAAAAGGAATTAACTGTGTTAAGGACAACGTGTCTGTTTTCTTTTACACATGGAATATTGAAGGTGAGTCAATATAATAGGAAAGCAGACTGGATGAAAGAAGAGAATTTTCATACATGCCACTCGAGGCAACCCCTTTGTGTTGGATTGAATTATGATAACCTAAAATTAGTAGAGCTTAGCTTTGAGGTTCTTCATGAAAATATGGCAAACTTGCTGGAAAAACTGTCAGAAGGAAATTGTGAAAACCAGAAATATGAACAACAGCATGGCTGCTTAGAGCATATTTGCTGGTGCCAGGGAACAATTGGGATTTATATGCAACTGAAGGAAAGAAGTCCCTTAGCTTTTGCCCTACGACTTTGCTTTAAGACTGCAAAATTCAGAGTTATTTCTGGAACTGCTGGGAAAACTTATGCATCAAGTTCTGTCTGAATTACCTTGTGAGAGCTGAGAAATTCCAGAAATAGTTGAGATTTCATCCATGAATCCCAAAATAATCACTCTCTTTCTTCTTTCCTTTGAGAGGGAATTAAAGGTTTACCTTTGCTCTTACAAATGTTGCTGATAATTGTACTGTGCTGTGATTACTGTTTACCTGCTGTTTGCATTGGTAGGATACTTGAACTTGAGGAACGTGTAGCTAATTGGTGTGCTTTTCCTTGACCCTGTAGTGAACTAAGCACTTCATATGTAGTGGATCAGAGATGGTAAGCATTACTAAAGGCTAGGCTGCGTGCTACAGAACTGATCTATTCTTTGTGTATAATGCATTTGTCTGTTTTTAAGAGCAGTGTACACTGAACACCTGTGAATGCAAAACAATCAAGTTACAATAGAGTATCCTTGGCTCAACAACTGTACCTACTGGCGTGTTTGAGAATAACAAAACCTTGCAGTGAGAGAGACCAGGAATTATAAGGTAGTAAATTTGTACAAGTGAATAGTCATACTTGTGGGGCTACTGCTGATAAGGTTCTCAGGCTAAGGAAGGTATAAATAGAAAAACTGAGCTTATCAATGATGGAGTACCTTTGGTCTTCTCTTGGTGGATCACTAGTGCAGAGGGGAGGGTATGGTCTGTGTAACGAATTTGGTTACTGCTGTGTCAGAAAAACAAGGGTAAATATGAACAGCAAAGCTATCAGTGTTTTTCCTGTTAAAAGAGCAATGCTAAACCTAAACGGGGTGAAACTACACAGTGTGTCTGGGGGAAAATAAACTCCAGCTACTTCACTCCAATTTTTTAAGAAAGGGAGAAAAGAAGGCCTGGGATCTACACGTTGGTGAGTCTCACGTCTGTGCCTGGGAAGATCATGGAACAGAAACTTCTGGAAGCCATGTTAAGGCACACGTGAAATGAGGAGGTGATCCCAGACAGCCAGCATGGCCTCACCAAGGGCAAGTCGTGCCTGACCAATCTGGTGGCGTTCTATGGTGGAGTGACGGCATCAGTGGACCAAGGGAGGGCGACAGATGTTGACTACCTGGACTTGTGCAAGGCCTTTGACATGGTCCCACACTACATCCTTATCTCTAAACTGGAGAGCTGTGGATCTGAAGGATGGACTCGTTGATGGATGAAGAATTGGTTGGATGGTCACAGCCAAAGGGTTGTAGTCAACGGCTCCATTTCTATGTGGAGGCCGGTCACAGGTGGTGTCCCTCAAGGGTCAGTCTTGACCCTTGGACTGGTGCTTTTCAACATACTTATCAGTGACATAGGTGATGGAGTAGAGTGCACCCTCAGCTTGTTTGCAGACGGCACGAAGCTGAGTAGTGCGGTTGATACACCAGAAGGAAGGGATGCCACCCAGAGGGACCTGGACAGGCTGGAACAGTGGGCCTACGAGAACCTGATGAGGCTCAACAAGGCCAAGGGCAAGGTGTTGCACTGGGGTTAGGGCAGTCCCAGGTGTGTGTGCAGACTGGGAGAAGGACTCATTGAGAGAGGAAATTTCTCACTCAGAAATTTGGGTGGTGAGGCACTGGCACAGGCTGCCCAGAGAAGCTGTGGATGCCCCATCCCTGGCTGTGTTCAAGCCTAGGCTGGATGGGGCCCTGGGCAGCCTGGTCTAGCGGGTGGCAACCCTGCCCACAGCAGGGGGGTTGGAACTAGATGATCTTTAAGGTCCTTTCCAACCCTGGGCATTCTTGGATTATATGATACAGCAGACTTGAATTTGTGGAATGATGGCAGATGCAATCCCATAGCCATTCTTTACAAAGCTCTTTCTCCCACCTGATGTATGCAAACAGACATGCAAATGCTTCTGCAGATGCAGGGAGGAGAAAATAATTTTTTTTTCATTATTTTTAAAAGTAAATATAATGCGTTATTGGTAAAGTTTGACCTAAAATCATCTCATGATTTTTCAATGTTAAAAGTAACTTTCTTATAATAAGGCCAGGGAAACAATCAGCTTCAAAACTGAGGGCATCTACTCTTTTGTTTGCTGTACTACCTACTATTTGATGAAGATTAATCAATTCACCCTATGTTCATTGCTGCAAAAATAGAGGCCATCAAAGCCTCTTAATCTATGTCTAAAGTACTATTGCTATTACTGAAATTGAATTTGCTGTGACCTGTTACCACATAGATGCACTAGACTCATTCTTTCTCACTTCATGAGCGTAGCTTTCCCATTAGCTAAACTGGCCAAGTGCTTTGTTGTGCTCATTTACTTAATAAGGACTCTGAGTGAACTCCTTCCCAAGCAGGCTCTCCCCACTGTCTCTACAGGAACTGGGGGGTGGAAGGAATTGGGCATTTATGTGGACAGCAGAATTAGTCATATGTAGGGATAGCAGTTTAAGAAGGATTAAGGCCGACTGTGGGTTGTTGGGAAGAAGCTGGCATCTTCTCTTAAGAATCTTCTATTGTACTATAATCCACAGCAAAACTCAGTGTCTAAGATTTTAAATACTTAGGCATAAATTCATCCGAGAGAAGCTGGAACCTCCTTCAGTTTTAAGCTCCACGATGACTAAGCTTTTTTCTTTGGAGATATACTTAATGTCTAAACTTTTAAGAGGCATAAGTAGGAAATCCTGTTGTTTGCTTGCCTTTTTCTCCAGGTGAAGTATATAAATAAGAACTTGATTGTTTCTTGGGCAGACTGAAGGTCTCTCACCTTTCTTTTTAAATATATCCACGTCAGTAATCTACACAAATTTAAGAGAATAACTCTTTTCCGTAACAACTTGTAATGTTTCATACTAGCTCTTTTAGGAAAATGCTATTCATTGTGGGCTCTGTAGGTTGCATTTGTTCTTGGGATCCTTTGAAGCAAAGGGATGATATTATTGTTGAGACCCTTATTTTTCTAAAACGGTGTTTAGACCTAGGGCAGTAGTGTCTGCATCTGTGGTCTCACTGTAAAACCAAGAGCTTGTAGGAGTCCTGAGGAGAGTGACAGAGCAAGCAAGGACTTGCTCTATAGCCTCAGGCCTCTGTCGAACGAGAATAGATCCCTGAAGCTGCACAGCAATCTGGCAAGAGTAATTTTTCCAACAGCAATGATGGAATTATTAAAAACATAAATAAAATTACAGCTTAAAAAATAAGCTTTGAAAACCTCTTTGCTAACTGGTTAAGATTAGCACAAGAATGCTGAGACAGGCAGGGCGCTGGAGGCAATACAGTCTTTTGTGGTTTAGTTTTATTGTGGTTAGAAATAATTCTCTGTGCGGAAAAGACTTGCCACCAGCATTCTCTTTTGTCATCCTTTTTGAGTTGAAGAGGCTTCAGCTACAGAAGGACCTCAGGAGGGAGCTGTAAATGGTGACAGTATTCTCTCTTCCTTTCTGGTATTTATCAGAGGTTTCAGGTCCATCACTCTGCAGCTGAAGAGCTCATGCTTCATGCCTTCCAAACAGAGTAATCAGTAGTAGCCCATTGAGCTAATTGTTGGCTTGTTTGAGTGTTTGGAAACAACAAAATGAAGAGAGAAATAGAAAGAGGCAGGCTGCCTTCTTAACAAACTCCCAGAAGTAAGAGTCATTTTCTGTGTGCTGAGAAAGCCTGCAGCCCAGCTCTCTCTTGTCTGAACGTGACCTATTAGTCTCAGAGTTCCTTAGGAAAGAGGAAAATTACTGACCAGTGGGACCATTTATTTTTGTTTCTGTGTGCTTAAGGAAAAAACACGGTAGCTATTGCCTGGATCAACATGAGTTGCTCACTGTAGATTTTTTTTTTTTCCCCCACTCCTGATTCAAAGAACAAACACCGATAGTGAAATTGCAAGGATGCTGTTCTGAATTGTGCTGCCATTTCAGTTAAAATACTAGATTTCAGAACTGCTTATAAACAACTCCACAAAGTAACGGGTTAATGGCTGAATTTTTCTTGGCTATTTCTCTGTTATATGGAGACGCAGCTACATACATAAGAGCAGAGGTTCATACACTAGGTGATTTTTGGACCAGATTTATTCCCTTTTACAAGCTACCTGCAAGTAGATGCAATTCATGTTGCGTCTGTGTTGTGTTGGATATCACAGCAATGGGCAAGAAGGCATTCAACTCCAATAATTCAGTAACTCTTAAAACAAGACGAAGGAAAAGCTGGCTGAGAAGCCTATTCCTGCTTTTGGGAAGTTTCTCGTGATCTACTGATGCCAGGAGGCAACCCAAACACAGAGAATCTTCGCTGAGGTCTTGATGGCTAATGACTCTTAATTGGTTATAATCCTGTCAACCAGACTGGTTATTTCCTGATTTTTAGTTTTGACCATAGTAATTTTTAAGCAGCCCTTTTCTACTTATACAACAAAAGCAAAGAGCCAAACCCCCCCACAACACAGCAAAAAAAGTTTTTATGTTGGACTAATTACTTATCTTGCTGCCTGCGTATTGCTTTTGTGGTAACTGTCATTTTTTGATAATAGTCGTAGCTAGAGGCTCGAGCAGACTTAAGGAGTCAACTGTCCGTTCACCAAAGGAAAAAACAGAAACATGAACAGAAGGGATGTAGGAGGAAAATGTGAAGAGGTGAATTAGCCTGTCTCAGACTATATCGTGGTAAAGCTGTACTAATTCTTGAGGTCTGCTGAGATAATCTAAGGAGTGAGGGCTCGTTCTCACTGAACAAAGCTGTTACTACACTCCAGCTGAGCGTTTCTGTCCCCACTGCAGACGTACTCTTGGCTCACAGTACTGCACCTCCCTGTGAAGTGCTTCATCAGAGATGAGAAAAAACTCTGCCCTGGGGAAGGGCAGTGCGGGTAGCTGGAGGCCCCTGACAGCTGGGGTAACCACAGCTTGCCTTGCTGGAAGTCAGTTATTTTTTCTCTATCATTTTTTTCTCTCCTGAGTGCATGCTTCATTTTCCAGGTGAGAATGTGTTGATATGCTGTGGTTTTTATGGTAAAGTGAATTGGTATATAATGATAAACAAAAAAGTGAAAGGAAGTGTATTTTACTTGCAGTGTGCAGAGAGGTTGAGCTGTTAGGCTTACTCAGATTTTAATTTCAAAATAGTTGTTTTGATGAGACTTCAAGAACAATTGTTCTGCAAGAAGTGATATTTTGGAAGGGTTCAGTTGTGTGCAGTGCTTGTTTTTTTCCTAATGCTGAATATTTCAGCCAGTAGGTTAGAGGACCACAGCAGAATGGCAGCGCTGTGAGCGCAATCCTTCAGGTTTGCCTTTTCTGTTCTTGATGTGCTTATCTGTCTGTGTTAAAACTGTCTGGATTCTCTATAGGTGTGAAATTCCACAAACAAATGAAAAGCTTCATGCAAATATAATTCCTTAACAGCGTAACTTTAGTCTGCTTTGACTTACCCGGCTTTCTTGTAATTAGCAGAGAAGTCCTCCACTCGGTGTGTACATGAGGGCAGTGTGTAGGATTTATTTTCATCTCTTTGAAAACCTGTTCTCAAGCCTCTGAACTTCTTTTATGAGTCAGTGGAGCAAAGTGGCTTTAGTGGAAATATTGCTGTGAATAAGACAAGGATAGAACCTGCTGTCTGGAGAATTAGATCTCAGAGCAGGTTTCACTGTGAACTTGCACTTTTTTTTCATGTGCCAAATCTGGTCTAAGCATGATTAAAACCCCTCACTAAGGGCTAAGTTATCCTCCTAGATGCATGTTGAAAGCAGTCAGGGAACAGTGAATACGTACCTGAAGGCTGATTTAATCTCTGTAGAAGTTAGGTCTATTTTTGGATTTCAGGATGTTTTTTCTTCTGTAAAGATATGGTGAAAAGAAAGCAAAGAAGGAATTTTCTGCTGTGGAAGGCAAGATTCTCCTTGACTGGTCATACTGGCCAGCATGTTCTGTAGTATGACCAAATGCAAACCTTTAACCTTGTAATGCATTTAACACAAAACAAAGCACTTTTTGATGCAGTAAGATGAGTAAGTACATAATATGAAGCACTTTGTAAATGTTACTTTATTGGTGTTGCTATGGCTGGCAAGCATTCATTTTTCTTTCTTGCTTTTTTTTTTTTTTTAAATCAGACTCAGACGATGAGTGGATGGAGCAGTGTTAGTATACACAAACATGCCATCCCCCAGTACTTTCTGTGCATTGGGAGCACTGTCAGCAACGCTGATGCGCAGTCAGACGCGGGGTGTCACAGAGTGCTTGGTAAGGTGTTTGCAGTGTGCTCAGCACAGATTGGTTCTGGAGGGGAGCCAGCTTCCTGCTGCCTGTGCAGGAGACCCCTGTTGCTGACAGGCGAAGGACAAAGTCCAAGTAATTTAGCTAAGGCTGTGCTGGACTAGTTGTCAGGATTTTCCCTGGAGGATTTGTACAGAGCTCTCCCTCATACTAATGAGATTCCCCTACACGTGCGGGAGTGCATTACATTGATTCCTGCTGTGCTCGCTATATTTGAGGTGACCACTGGGAAGCACGACTGTGCAGTGTGAGCTGTCACTCTTGGAGACCAAGAGCACCATGCGCCTCTTCTGGAGCTCGTTATGCACAGGGTGGTGAGGCAAGCTTGTGCTGTTGAAACGAATGGTGAGCGAATGAAAACCAGATCTGACCATGCTGCCCTTGTGTTCTGTCCAATTCCTTACCCTTTTAGCTGTGTAACAACGAAAGAAAACGTTTTTTGCGCTACTAAACACCTCAGATTTGAGGAGCAGAAACGGTCTGTTTCCAGCTGCTGTTATGAGCTTCCTACTCTGTCTTCTCCCTCTGTGATATTAGAAAACAGGCAGTGTTCTGGAAATGAAGACAAATGCAATCACAGTTGCAGCATCTTGTGTCAATGGTTCTGTTAACTTGCAGTAAGCGATTGCCACTATGGGTGCTGTGTTCCTTAGGATGATAAAAAATGCCTGGAAAAAACCTCACTAATGTATATTTAAAATGGGATATGTGCAAATTATGTGCTGGTGTTCTAAAAGGAACAAATGGTAAGCTTCAACACAAAGGGTTCCCAGGGGAGGGATTTCTTGGGGCTTTTTTGGGTATGTTTGTTTCCTGGCTGAAATATGAAGAATTCAAACCATGGTAATGTTCTCAACTGATTGATAATTCCCTCCCACACTTGAACGAAACTATAGAAAGTGCTACTTGCTTAAATCTGTCAGTTAATTTAAAATCCTGCTAGAGTTTCTGTCAAAGAAAGTAAAGCCTCTCTGTTCACAAGACGTGGCTTTTTGGGAAGGTGGAAATTTGGAGAGTGGGGGGAGGCTGGGTTCTGCTGTTCTCTTCCTTCTTTAAATCTTTTTTGCTTGAGCTGACAGCACTATTCTGTCCTTGTCCTTCATGTTCGTGAGTCTCAGGAGAACAGCATATACCATTTCTGAGCTATTTTTATTCCTTCCTCCTGGTAATCTATTGGTACTTTCAGCCTAAATCAGGTCACCTTGACGATTAAATAATGGTGGTATGAGAGACCATTTCTAGAAAAAATGTGTTGGTTTTTGGTTTTTCTTTTTATTTCTCCTCCTCTTCTTTATTTTTTTTCCCGTAGGAGGGAAAAAGGAATTCTTTTCCTCTGGAAAAGATTGAGTGTGTTTCCCTTTTTAAGCTATAATAAAGGTTTGGGGCACTTGATATGTTTTTCATGCTAAGAGAATAATTAATCTTAATTGCACTAATTATTTTACCATACTTGAGAGGGTAAGTGGTTAGAAATGACTTTGTATCATCAGACAGAATAAGCTATCATATCCAAACATCTATGAGTTGGTAAAAAATAGCTACCACTTGGTGCATGGAAAATGGAATTGCCTTGGCTCTGCTGCTGTGCAGTCGTCTACGTTGTTCTCTTTAGCCTGTTGGTGTGTAGAGATGCCCCTGTGAAAGCAGTAGATGATTTATTTTAACAGCATGTTTACAGCTCTGCTTTCCCTAGGTTAGAGGGTAACCAAAGCACGAGTTCAAACAATGACTCTAGTTGAAGAATTCTGCTGATGGGGAATTTTTCTTCTGCTGCTGAGAGTACCAGTTTTGCATGTATAATAAATGTACATTTCTCATGTATACCATATTTCTGTGTCTATATTATGCATATATAAATCCTATAGAGAATTACAGCTAAATGCAGCTCCATTTCGAATAGACTTCATCCTTCACCTTTAAATACCATAGGTCTCCTTCACATGTAGTGGGACCTCTGGAAGCTGGCTCCCCTCCACATCTGTGCTGATCACACTCTGAATCACCTTACTGAGAGCACTGAGGTAATATATACATAATATATAATATATAGGTAATACATATGTCCATATGTATTTGTATGAACAGTGGAATAACGGAAGGTCGGGAAATCCATGTGGAAATTGCATGCAGACTCTTGGCAAGCTGCCAGAGCAAATGTGAGAGATGTGAATCTTTTCCTTCTATTTACTTTTTTTTTTTTCCCCAGGTAGCTGGGCAGTGTTTGATAATCATCTGTCTTAGACAGTTTAGTGATGCACATGTGCAATAGACTTGTCAATAACATACCCTGTTATTCTTAACACTAAATTTGTGTTCCAGCAACAGTGCTTCTTGCTGAGAGTCAAGCAGGACTTTTGACCCCCATATTTGCAATGATGTCTATCCTGAGCTTAATACTTCAGTTTTGAGGCATGAAGGCATTAGCAGGAATGGAATTCAGTTCTCCAGCCGCTCAGCAGACTATGTACTTAAGTTCAAACTAATGCTTTGTCAGCTCAGACGAGTCAAAACTGCTAGGTATTTCATTCTGTCTGGCTTTGTGACTTCTACCTGGATTGCAATATTTACTGTCTCAGTGTCTAAGCTACACCCATGTGTTCTGGCAAACGTGTAAGGAATGTCAGGATAAAAGATGCTTGAAATGATGATCTCTCATCTCTTCTATCCACAGTTTATTTATTAGAGGTCATGCACCTGCTGATACATGGCTGTACAATTTTGGTTGGATGTCTAGATGCTTTCAGAGTGCCCTCAGACTTGTAAACGGTGGCAGCTGTCTTGTGCTTGCGACAGCAATAGTCTTCCAGCCTCTGGAGGCCCCTCCATGCATGCTGCCGTGTCAGCACTACATTATGGAGAAGCCAATTAGGACCTGCACCTAACAAATTTTCCACTTACAGAAAGCAGGCTGTGGAGGTTGTCTTGTTTCTGCTTACAGAATTGTTTGTTAATAAGCTGCAGCAGGTCCAGGAACAATTTGATTGCTGGGGAGTCTACTGAGGGGGCACTTGAAAAATTACAGAAACTTGAATTTTCAGGACTATTTTCATGCTTACCTTGTCTGCATGAGATGCAGTCTGAGCTGGGATTTCAATTTTCCCTGAAAGTTTCTTGCTTTAACTCTTTTTTTTTTTTTTTTTTTTTTTTTTAAATTTTAGATGGGTGAAGGCTACCCCCTACAGAGAACCGCAGAATTCAACCCAAGGACAGAACGAGACTTCATCCCNCAACTCAGATGACAGCAGAACTCAGTCAACTACATTAAAAATGCAGAAAAATGTTAAAGCTAGTTTTACTGCTGAGACTGGAGGGAAGAAAGGATTTTAACTTGTCACTAGGGCATAAGAGTTACTGCAGAGTCCAGTTGCCCCTGAGCTTTGAATTCCCTCAATTTCTTTGTGATAGCACAGTGTTTCATGTTGGATTTCAGCCACTTTAGCTTAGAGCACGGAAGAAGGAAACAGGGCAGTGGAACTGCAGGTGAATAAAGTTACAAACTGGGGCTGGAAGAGGTGATTTTGGGTGATATTTAGTATAGC
Organism: Alectura lathami; assembly: GCA_013399715.1. NCBI lineage: Eukaryota > Metazoa > Chordata > Aves > Galliformes > Megapodiidae > Alectura > Alectura lathami. Next base: position 271,105 of record VXAV01007917.1, read on the forward strand.
CTGGGACTGCCGGGCAGGTTTCTCTGCTTTCTGTTCAGAGCCCCCCTTAGTGAGGACAATGAGGGGCTCTCCCCAAGAGCAAAGGGAACACAGCTTTCAGGTTCTTCTGTCACTGCAAACCAGTGGAAGGGGTGATGTAGCATTGTTATTTATTTAGCCAGCAGTATACAGAGCTGCTGAGTTGTACATAGTGGTTTAGATGAAAGTGTGAGTTCTCCATAGCCGGGAAGGAGGATGATGGGCTGCTTGGGCGCTGGCTGACTTTTTCAGGGTCACGGTCAAGGAAGAAATTTTGCATGAAATTCCAAGCACATCAACCATCACCACTTCATCTGTAGCATCAACTGCTGTGATGTCTAGGCAGTTTTCCTGGGAAATGATATGGTCTTAGGGGAGTTCTTCAGTGAGTTTTTTGCTTTCCTTGTTAATTGTGTGAACTTTTACTGTCTGCCGCTCAAAATTTGAGTTCAGATATAAGCCCTGTAAATACGGTAATTGTACTTGATTCGTGTCTTTTCAGACTTGCTGGGAAAGCATTTGGGGACAGAAGAGGCATAAAATGAACAAGCAGGTGATAAGCATTTTTTTTTTTTGAAATTCCAAGGGATTTTGTTGCTTCTGTCAGCTGAAGAATTTGAGTCTGAATTGAACTGCTAAGCCAAATGTAATAGCTAGACAAATGTAGATGTACAATACTCCTCCTTCCCTTCTGTTATTTTAAAAGTAAGAAGTTAATTTGGGCATTTTGGGTGGACGGACTGTCAGACAGATGGACTGTCTGTCAGAACTGGGAGTTTTGAGTCATGAAGGCTTTCTCTGATAAAACCAACACCAAATATGAGCTGGAAATGAGCTGAATTGGTATCTGGAGAAACCAAGATGATCTCCATGACAGTGTTGGTTTTACTCCTGAAGTCAGGCTGTGTCGCCATATAGCCCATCTAGGACTCACACTTAGGCTTCTGCCTGGATTCGAGTTATGTGCAGGTTTGAGGACTTTATTTTATTTTATTTTTTTTCTGACACGATAGAAAAAATTTGTACAAATTCTTCTCAACCTAATAGTGAACTTGTGAAACTTCTTACACTTGTGGATTTGAACCATTTTCAGATTTGAAAATTGATGTGATTTTTTTACAAAATGAATACATAAGAGCCACATGTACACACCTTCCAGAGAGGTGGGGAAATGCCTGAGGCAGTAGGAAGTATGGCCAGTATTCTTTGCACGTGCACGGCTGACCATGGGTTGGAGACTTCACTCATTCTTCTTTTTGTCATATATATTTATGTATAAACTTTAGCAGAAATCCTGAAGCTCAGAAGGATTTTACAGACCTGCAATTACTGCCATTTGACAAAGTGCTTGTGCTTGAGTTGAGGGTTTGAAATAAGCAGCCTATACCTGTGGACAGTATTTTCTTTTTCAGAACTTGGCTTAAAAATTGTCCAGCAGATGGTGCAATGTGCTCTATTTAGCTGCAGAAGTGCTTACATCTTGAAATTTTTTCGCCCCAAACAAACCAAAACAAAAAGCAAGCAAGCAAAATAGTGCAAAGAGGCTAAGAACTAGTTTTCCTCCTCTGGTTGTGTTAAAATGTGTCCCCCAGTTTCTCAAAACTTGGAGGTTCTGCATGCTGAAGAGTGACGAGAAGCTGTAAAGCTCTGCAGGGTCTTAAATCCCTTGCACCAGA
>VXAV01007917.1:274011-287457 GCA_013399715.1 Alectura lathami
TCATATCCTGAAGCCCACTGACTATGTTTTCCTTGTATAAAGACAATGAATACCCAGCGCCACTAATAAACTAAATCTGAGAAGTCTCCAAAATTGTTCTTTCTTGAATAAAAGATGCATTAACATTTATTTTCCTCCTCTTTACCAGGCTAGAAGCAACATTAGAAATTATCTTAACAGGAATGATCTGCATCGTATTCACGAATAGGCAGGAGCACTCTCCCCCAGGCATATGATTTCTCATTCCTAGAATGATCCTGTAAATAGACATGCAGTATAGCTGGAACTTCAGAAGTACATAAGCAGGTGAGCATCTTCTTCTTGCAGGGCATAATGGAGCAGAGTTAATAAGGATAACAAGGTGATGAAAGGCCAATTGGCATTCAGTGCAAGGTAAATATCAAGTACCCAAATGGGCTGTCTGGTGTGTGAAGGGGCCTGCCTTCATTCCTCAGCCCTTCTTTGGGAGGTGTGTCCTGCCTTGCTGATTTGCCACTTGCCTGACAGTCTCTGTAGTTCTGTTTTGAGGCAGTACTAAGTGTGTAAAATGCAGGTTGCTGCAGGTGGATTTCTCTTTTGTAAACGAGGATTTGAGGAATTGTTCTGTTTCGTGCTCCTCCTGGGAACGTGGGCACAAAACGTTCCTATGGGGCAGTCAGCACAGACTGCCTGGTTGTTAGCCCCTTGCTTTTCAACTCATCCGGCACCATTACAGCAGGTATTCCTGCTACTTCAGCCCACTGGAGTTTGATGGACTCCTTTACTGCTCAGGCTGTTCTTGTTTTCCCACTTACTGCAGTGAGCTGGAAGGCACTTGCTGTTTTACGCACGGTGCAAGCAGCATGGGTCAGTCACTGCAGCAATTGATTCATGTTAGTCAGGAGGAGTAAAACCAAGTCAGAAGCTCACAGGCTTGATTTCTGGGTGTGATATTGGAAGCACAGGTCTTCTAATCTCAGATATTAATGCCGCAGGCAAACTCTTAATTATTAAATCGATGTTTCATTTTAAGGTTTAGGGATACCACTGCTGATTTATCTGTTCAGTGAAGCAGAGGGATATATACAGCCTATTACTTCCTGATAAAAATGATATGCTGGTTGTGTATGAAACATCTCTTGTTTATTATTTTAAGCCTGCCATTGTTCTTCAAGCTCAACTTTCTATCGCACCGCAGTTACAGTAACAAAGGCATATCCATGATTTCACCACAAACAAGTGGTAAGTTGAGAGATAATGGTAGCACAGTTCAAGTACCTTCTACATTATCATCTGTTTCCAGCTTTGTTTTATAATGCACAGCAATTAGTTTTGTTCTTGATCTTTCTGCACTTAGTACTCTGATTTGAATTCTGAGTGTTCTGACAAGGCAGCAATGCTGCAGGACTTGGACCCCTTTCTTCCCTTGTTAAGGATTTGATTTACAATGCTGGTTTTAAATAACTCTTCTGAGGGCAACTGAGCTAGCTCTGTAATTATTTAAATACATCTCCACTGACTTCTTCATGGAAAATACTTTACGATACTTGCCTTCTGAAACTGTTTTCTGTACGTCTGATGTCTTCAAAAATGTCTTTTCTATCTACTGCATTCACGAAATGCCCTTCCCTTTTTCTTCCTTCCTAGACAACAGAAAACTGCCATCTTTTATCTTAGAGTAGAATGTTATTAATGGTATTTATGTTTTGCCAAGATGATTGTTGCTCCTTTGGGTCAGGGCCTTTTGCTTTATACCATTTGTACGGCCTTAGACTGAGAGTGATATTGTGGTTGTTTGACTCCCCCAGAATGGGAGCGGGGATGAGATGGGCCAAGTGATTTCACAGGCTGGGCCTTGCTTGAGACTGTCTCCTCTTGCATGTGCTGTTCCCATTATAGAACCTGGCAGGAACAAAGCAGGAGAGATTTATTGGAGAGGCTTACAGTTAGGGCTATACAGATTATAGCAATAATACAATGAATTTGAATTTAGAGAAAAGGCAAGTATCTAATCAAAATAGCATTGAATCTCAAAGGAATTATAAAATTGTAGAGAGAGGAGGCCCAGCTTGATTTTTTTTTTTTTTTAAGATTTATCACCTGATGTATTCACTTTACTTCAGACAAATTAGAGCATAAAACCTAGCTATTACCATGCAAACATGAACAGGATTAAATAATACAGTCTTTGGGGACAACTACTTAAGCCAGATTATTTAGCCAATCATTTAAACTTTTCCTACCCCAACATGCATTGCATCTCCCTTATCTGAAATGCAGATGACTTGCATTCTGCTCAGTGCTTAGTCTGCATGAATACTTTCCAGTAGGAGTTGAGGATGTGCAACCAGGTGAGGGTGCCTGTAGAGCTCTGCCATGGCATGTGGAAGTTGAGCATCTGTATCGTGAAAAAGGCAGTGCTCTGCCTGCAGCTATGTGATCCTGTATGTGCAGCTATATGTAAAGAATAAAACCCCGTATTTGTGTCTTATGTTCACTGAGGAGCTGATCTTGCTTAGTGCTGCATTCATTGGATTGGAGGATGGCTGGGTACTTCTTCTAAGTTCAGGGCTTTGGCTGTTTCAGCCCAAAGAGACAACTACCAGAAACAGCCTGCCTTATCAACAGTATATTATAACCTTTGTGATATAGAACAGGTGACAAATGAAGATGTTGGGACCTTCTGTGGTGTGTTCAGACCCTTCCTCCTTGTGATTATTATTTTTTCGTGTGTGCGTAGGCATCAACTGATTCCACCTGATGATCCTTATAACCAAACTCTTTTGCTCCCCCTTTTTCTTACAGGTCCATTTGGCAACACCCTCACCCTCACTGAGGCAGCCCCAGGGCTTGGGTGAAGGTGTAACTGTCAGTATGTGACACCTTTGCTATGGCGGTGTCATCTATACAGAGAGCTCCAGGACTAGTACACGTACCTGTTTGGCCTTGAACGTGAATGTTTTTTGCTGCTTGGTCTCAAAGCTGCCCATCAAGCTGCCTGTTATTAGCTGAGAATTGCTGTGGGCAAGCAGCTGCTCTGCCTCTAGCTTTTCTGTTATCTCCTTCATTTTTTTTCATCCCTGAGTAACTAAATTTCACTGTTCTGAAGAAACCACTGCATTTTAAATGCTTTCTGAGTGTTACAGGGCTTTTCTTTTCCTTTGCTGTTATTCGTAGTGTTGCTGCTGTGGTTGGCTTTGCTATTACAGCTGTTAATATTGCATGGCAAAATGAATTGTTAATTGCTCAACCTCTGAAGAGCAGGCAACAGATTGCTTACAGCAGGCAAACCTGCCTACAGGAGATGTGGGAGGCTGCCGAGAGCTGTTGGGAACCTACTGTCGGATCAATCACAGGCTGGAGGTTTACATCAGTGTGTAGTCTGGGAAATGAGAAAGTGGCTCCAGTGTTCAGAAAAATCCTCAGCTGACGAGTTCCTCCCAGTTGCAGAAAGGTGCTCCTTGAAGAATCTGTCCAGCTTCGCTGAATTACATGCTGGATGTAACTGGTACTATCTCAGGTTGGAAAAACTGGGAATGTTTTTCTACCATAGATTTGCCTGAATCTGTGTCCCTCATTGTAGGAGTGATTTAGAGACATCTACACAACAAACCACACCAGTGCATGGGGATCTGTTTTCTCTTCTTTCCCCTCCTTGCTTCAATAGTGGCCAGCTGTCTCCGTGAGTACTGCTGCCTGCCGCTGTGTGACTGCTGTTATTTAAGGAAAGTTGATGCAGATTTGTTTTCTTTCATATTTTTGAGCATGTGGGGGTATTTTGCTTCCTAGGCAACATGTAGTTTTTTTCCCTGCCTCAGCTCATTTTTAGCTTTCATGAAAGTATTAGGGAATACTATTTAGAAACAGCGAAGAAAGAACACAAAAAATGGAGAGCGGCTTGCTGAGTGGGTTCTTCTGTTTGAGATTAGACAAATAATTCCATATGAATTTATGATGTGACATGGCAGCATAAAGAGCAAATGTAATTTCATGTTGCATTATTATTTATTGGATTTATAATAAAATTGCAATTACAGGGGAGCCTTGCTCATTCAAATGTGCTGAGACATGATCGGCATGCATGCTAGTAGAAGTTTATATTATTGCAAAGTATGCACCAAATAATGGGTTCTTCAGAGGCAGTGGTTAGCTTTTATTCAGAAATTAATCCGTGGCTTAAAATGCATATTAAATTCAGAAAAAATCTTGTGGTGCCAGTGGCCCCAGACTTTCAGCACAGAGACATTGGTCTGCAGGCTCTTTGAGTCACTTCTGCGAATTAAGGAAAGTCTGTCCAAAGATGCATGTCCCTTCTTTCTTTTGGCTTCTGCTTATAAACAGAGTTGATGGAGCTTCTGATCCCTGTCTACTTCTGGAAAACAAGCAAACAAAAAAAAAAAAATGCTGTAATATATATTTGCTGGGGTCAGAGTTAGCACAAAGGTGAAATTTTAGTAACAAACTAGTATAAAAGTGATATGGATTACTCTCTTCCCTGATGACCTTAAAATATGTCAGCCAGTTTTACAAGAACGGGGATGCCGCAATGTTGGAAACATTCTTGTAAGTACAAATCTACACTGACTTAGATTTCCTCTTGAATCTTACGATAGGTACCAGCATAGGAAGGATGAGAAAGACTGCTGAGAAGGATCCTGGACCAGATCAGTCCAACAGCTTGTCTTCATGTTATTCTGTATTTATTCTTAATTCATGACAGGGATTTCATCTACAGAAATGGAAATTGTACTGATCAAATACGACAGTGCTAGCTGTCAGCCAGCATATGGGAAGACAGACACTCACATGCATAGAGGTGGCATGACGGTAACGTAAGAGAAAAGCCTTGTTTTACTTGGAAAAGGCTGCCAGGGATGATATGCTCTGGTGTGCTTTGGAGAAATTGCTCCTGAACGATTTGTTCACTTAGAAGTAAAGACAGTAAGAAATGAGAAGGAGTTCAGAGAAGGATAACAAAAGGTTTTCAAGACTGAGGTTATCCAGCTCTCCCTCTTCTCCCAATTTACAGCGATGCTGGACAAATGCAGTGGATATCAGCCACGAGATCATTCCCACATCCAGCTGACAACTTGGTGCCAGAAAGGCAGTGCTACTGGATGGACTTGGGTGGACCTCTGCAGGCACTGGTGATGGCGAGGCCATTGGCTTGTGCTGAAAGCCATGCTCACAAGGATGCATGCTTCTAGGCTGGAGTGCGTTTGCATGGCAGGCAACTCGCCGTGCAGAAACCAGACCAGATACAGGCTCTCTGGCCTTTTGTTTTGTGTGGTTTCGTCCCTGGAAAAAAAAAAAAATCAGCCCAGTGGAAGAGAGTAACATCAATGTGAAGGAAGAGTAAGCAGGCTCTTCTGAAACTGCTCCATATTTTGTAAGTATAAGCTAATGATCCAATATGGTTGTAGGGAAACTCATTTTCTTGAGAGCACACGTTTAAAAAGATGTATTAACATTGCACTGTGGTAATCAGACACTGAAATATCTGTGGTAAAATGCCAGCCTTCCAGAGATCTGACAAAACCAGCATTTGCTATTTACCTATCAAAAAAACTTGGCTTGGAAAAACCAGTGCTGGGTGCCAGCAGAAGGGCGGTCATTATAAATTCAGCACAACAAGCGGGCTGCTTCAGCATGGAGCTAGCTGCAGGGGGTTGCTTTGGCTCCATTTCAGAGATGGAAAGGATATTAATTTGTCCATAATTCAAACTGAAATAAGAAGAGGAGAAAGTGAGATAAGATGAGCAGTCAAGGGAAAGAGCTCGGTGATTTTTAGGTAGCAAGTTGAGGGAAAGGAGCACTTACCCTTGAGAACTCTACAAAATCATTTGTGAAGTCAACAGTCTTATGACTTATTTTGGCTGCTCCTGTAATTAATTATTTGTACTGAAGTAGCACTCAGAGATAAGACTTAGCTAAAAACCCCGCTCTACTGACTTCTGCAAAAGCGCACAATAAAACGGCAGTCTTTCCCCTGAAGGGCTTTTAATCCTAAAGCCACTCATTATTCGCAGTGGGTTTTTTTGATTTTCATCACTTCATTTGGAATTTCCATCCTCTCTCGTATTCTGGTACACAGCATCTGAACCTCTTCCTCAGAGCTGTGTTGGTGTTTGGCAAACATGAAAGTCATGCATCTGCACTCTGGTTGTCTCTGAATATTATCTGGTTTTCCCCTTCTCAGTATGTGCTCCCCTTTCTCCCACTGAAGTTTCCCCTTCTATTTTCTCTTCTCATTTTCAGCTGTTTCTTCTGTTTATCTTTTTTAAACTTTCTCACACTTGAGTTTTCTATCATCTTCTCTGTGCACGCTTTCTCTGTCACTCTTCCATCTTGGCTTTCTTTCCAATTCTGGGAAAGACTTGGGAAGAAATATCTTTTGTTTTCCTTTGTCCTATCTGCACTTTCTCTGGGGAGCTATTCCACCCCTCCTTGCTTCTCATATCTAGCAGCAAGAATCTCCCAACAAGAAAAGTTATTTGGGGATAGCATGCATTGTAACAGGAAGGTGGTGTTGTTCCATGACTCAGGGAGGTGCTGGGTGTCACCAGCTGCTGGAAGGGCCAGCTGGGATCTTCTGCTCCCCAGGGTCTTCAGTCCAGGACAACTGCACTAAATGAACTTGGGATATAACCTGGAGATACGGTTTGCTGAAGAAGTTCCCTTGGTGAGTGTACTATGCCAGGGGGCTAAGTTCCATCAAGGTCTGTTAGAGCATGGTGAAGGAACAGAAGCTAGGCAAAAAAACCCAAAAAGCTAGCTGTCAGCATCTTGTCCTTCTGCTCTGCTTCAATTGTTGTGGTTTGCGATAGTTGTAATAATTACTTTGTAATTGTAATAACTACATTGCCAAAGTAGCCTTTAAACTGGGTTGTTGTTGTTGTCGTAACTGTTATTGTTCAAGAACCGCATTTTTCAATTAGGGAAATACATGAGATACATTATCTGTAACAATCTCTTTTAATGATAACAACGGATATGGAAATTAGTCCAGAGCATAAAATTAAAGATATTTGAATAATTATAGTGTAATCAAGTCAAAATTACTGATGCCTTTATTTGAGGCTAGATTATGTGGAAAACAGCGCAAGAAAATACGTGCTCTGAAATCTGAAAGGCACCAGTATTTGACAGCACATTTGCATATATTGCATCAAATAATAATTAGGTTTTGTCTGTCAAATATGTACAATACAAATAACAGTCACCGTGCTAGTTATCAGATGCTTGGGTGCATTGAAAACTCCCTTGTAGTTCAGTTGGCTGGCATGTCCAGGATGTTTTGATATGGTGCAGAATATTGCAGAATAAAGGTGACTTTAATAATACTCAGAATGTCTGCATAATAAATGCCTGTATTGGATTTTCTTGGAGAAGTTCCAGTTTTTTCCATTCCTTCTCCACTTGCTTCTCTGATGCTATGTGTACTTATTTAAGCCAAGTAAACAAAAAGGCCAGGGAGCCTGAGGGGAGGTCAAAGATGAGAAATCAAACGTTAAATATGCATTTTTTTAATTGTTAAAAATATAAATCTGTTTTCAAGTTTTGAAAAAAACAGCTTAATCTGCAATTTTTTACTCTTAGCAGAAGTGCTGACTCGCCAGCGCAGAAGAACTAGAAGGAACAGTCAAAGATTGTCAGAGTTCCAGCTGGTATGTCTCTGATACCGCCTGTGTTGAAGGAGAACTGGAAATGGAGCTGGGTACCCCAGGCTATTTATTTGTGCAAAAAGGATGTCAGGAAAAATATTTTTATCGTTTAACTCCAGTGTAATAGGTGATAAAGGCTACATTTGTATTTTAACTTTGAGGGTTTTAATTCCCAAAAGTAATGTGAAAAGCTGAAGGCAAAAACTTTATAGGAATTCTAAATCTGTAAGCCAGCTGGTGGATAACTCTGAGCTTTACATTAGTGTAAAGGAAAAAAAAAAAAAAAAAGAGTTCATCTACTTCTTAAGATTTAAAATAACAGCAGCACTAACAAGCTGTTGGGAAAGTTGCTACTGAAATCAGTGAGCCCTGATTTTCATGGAAGTGGCAAAGTATGGGTGGGTAATACAGGATTCTCCAATTTTTCTGTTTTTCACAGTAGATGAAAATAGGCCAAAAACAGCTAAAAGAATCCCATCTCAACTATAAAATACTGTTGGGAATAACAATGTAGTTGTATCTGTTGTCAGGCTCATGAAATCTGATAAAAATCAGAACTGCAAAAGGTAGGAAGGCAGTGGTCAAGAGGCATTTTACTGCCTCCTGAAAAGCTTATGCTGCATTCAGATAGTCTTACGAAACAAAATCTGAACTAGAATACTTAGCGAAAACAAGACTGCTGGTTTTTTTATTCATTTAGTAGGAAAGGCGGAGAGCGAACAAGGTGTCTGGGGTTCAGTTCTTAATGCTGGCTCTGGTCCAGAAAGCATCTTGTTGTTTGGGTATGGCCAGGCAGAGATTATGGGCAACCTTGGGTAGCAATGGGAAGAAATAGTTTCACTGCAGATGAAATTACTCTGAACTACAGTAACACTTTCTATGCTGTTGCCTAATGAAAGTTTCATAAGCCCTGTAGTGATCTCTGTGCACAGTCCTGTGCTGCAAGGAGGGTTCCACTGTCATAACACTGCATAACCTGTAACGTAGGCTCCTCACCTGCAAAGTCCCCAGAGCATTGAATCGAAACTTAGCAGGAAATATTCTGCATTAATGAATGGTACGACCTATTTTTATAGCAAGCAGTACAGTTGCAAAAGACTAAGTAGCGAGTTTTGGGAAACGGATAAGAAACTTAATAAAGCCAAGTGGTTCATGAGCCTGGCTGAGGCAGCTAATGTTGCAGATGTATTACGGAGCTGAAGTTGATCCAAATGAGGCCCTTGGCATGTGCAGCTAATGGGGGGAAGAAGTAGGCAGCACTTCCAAGTTCAAGAACTTGAAGTTCTTATGATATTTTATATATTTAATCTTCCTGCTACTAATTTTGGGAATTAGCTGTTTAAAACTTTGCTCATTGCCAGTTAAATTAATTCACTAATGAACTCAGCAATGAATCTGCTTTGGGCTGTAGTCTTAAATCATGTTGTTTCAGATCATCTGCACTAACAGGTGTTTGCTAATACCTTGTAATGTTGCATTTCATTTGAAGAATGGGAGGAAAATGAGAAAAAATACGCTATCTCCATTTAGGTTTTACTCCTTGTCAGAGACAACAGCTCTAAATCTCTGTTCAGATGGAGTGTATCAGGTATTACCAGGCAATAGAACCACTCCTTTTTCCTGAGATCTAAGGAGATGATCTGTATGAGTTACAGGGTGAGACCAGTGCAATTAGGGTTATAATCAAAGTTTTTCAAGCTGTGAAGCGATACCTTGTGGGTTGGGACTAGACAATTAGAAACTAGGCATGTAAACAGCACTTGCTGAAGCACAGGACAACTTTCTGCAACCATCCCAATAAAACTAGGAAGGTTTTTTCTTTTTTTCATAGTTGAATCTTCCCGCTATCTAATCCCTCCCACCCTGAAGTGTAACCATCTTGATCAAAATAAAAGCACATTTATTCAAGTCAATGGCAAAATTTAATGCAATCCAATGGAAGAAAACAAGGTCAGGCTCCTACATTTACAGAATAAACAGAGGACAGTACAAGCAGACATACTTGCACTTCTGTTGATACTCAGGCAAAGCTCTATGCAGCTTCAGATGTCGATTCCACCACCTTGTGGTATCACGGTAGGCTTGAAATGACCATGAGAAAAGGGTTCATTTTCCTAATAAACTGCAATGACTTCGAGTCCATCTTATAACCTCTAATATATTTGTGTTACTCTCTCACTGCTGTTATTATTTAACTTGAGCTGTTGACAACAAATAGCGAAGCGATTGGGGTTTTGCTGCTTTGAAAGGTGTCCTGTCCTAACAGGGAAGGAAAGTGTTTCTTGGTGGTAAAAGTCAGGGAAGAAAGGAAACTCTATTGCACTACTGTTTCTTGCTTACTACTAATCCAAGACTATTTAGTTGTCACCAAATTTTTTATTCTACTACGAGAGCTTTCATTTAGCAAGTGATCAACTTCGCTGTTAACTGTTTCGATTGCATCCTCTAATACTTGCATGTGGCTAGAGATAGCTGAAAAATATTTCCAAGTTGCTTGTTTTGCAGAGTTAAAATGCATTGTTTTTTTTTTTTTTTTTTTTAAAGAACAACAAACCTGATTTACTTGGAAAAAGGGAATGTTGGGAAAGGAAGATACTCTGTTTCAAAGGAAATTAGTTATTGCTTCACTTGAACCTAATTTTGAGTGGAGGAAAATGTTGCTCCAAAATCATGATTCAATAAGTGCTCTGTATTTTGAGCTTTGTTCTTTCTTAAATCAAAACCCATTATTCATTTGAAATGCATTCATTGCTTTTATGAAATGTTAGAGTGAAGTGCTGGGTTGTCCTGAGAGCACCATGTCACTGTCAGAGGTAAAGTTCAGTGGAGAACAGTGTTTATCGGTCCCATACACAGTGTTTTGCCAAACAGTCCTTGAGAGACCTCCTTCTGTCTCATCCTGTAGCAACCACTGGTGAGCATTTATGAAGTGAACCAATTCAGAATTTACCATTTCCTATTAAAAATGTGTTTTCCTTGCTTTTACTGAAGTATACAAGTGAGACATCATTATTCCTTCCCAGGAAGAGAACAAAACAGGAAAAAAAAAAGAAATGTACTGGAGAACTTGATTCTCTAAATGTGCATGTGATTGCTGGAGTTTGAAATATAATTGACAGAACAATTATGCTTTCATTTCCTTAAACCATTCCTCCATGCCATTTCAAATCTAGAGTTGACAGGTCAGACAAAGTAACTGTGTGAGCTCGTGTACTGCAGTGGGGTGTCTGGCACAACCCTCCACCAAGAAGTCACGTTGCAGGAGGCTTTCTTCTCCGCTGCATTTGACAATAATGTGAATGAGAGCTTTGACTCCCTGTTGGCTTACGGTGGTGAACCGCTTATTTTTTCAGGCAGTTGCTTGTCAACTAAATATCTACAAAATAAGCCCTACAAATAGCACACAAAAATGTTTATGTAAGAGATGTTTCTTCTTCCAGTGGTTAATCATGTGTCAAACATGAGACGTTCTGTAACCAATGCCTAAATAATAAATGCATCTTTTAAAGCTAGGTTGCTTTTATTCATATTCAGTCAATTTATATTGCTGCAAAACACCCATTTTGCATTAACATTTAGGAAATAACCAAGTATTGGGTTTGAATCTTGCAAGCTCATTTTACATAAATTTTTCTAATGCACACGTGCTGACTGAAGGCAGTGGGTCGCGTGAACACAAACTGATCTGAGTCAGACTATTAAATTAACAAAATCAAATCCCACTCTTCAGTGGAGCTGAACATGCATCTGAAGCACTTGAAGGACATCAAATCCAATTAGTATTGTCCAACCAGTGCAGGTGAGTAGTGCTACATATTCCTATCTATAAAAGTAACTGTGCCATTCTTCCCCTTGTGGTAATTTTTCTTTCTCGCTTATAGGTGGAGAGGAAGTCGGGTATTCAGCCTTCCTCTCTGTGCACAGCAGGCTGGCGTTGGCGAAGCTAACTTCTAAGCAAGGAAGTGGGCTTCTTGCAAACAGTGCTGAGGTGGGCCAATACCATTGTAAGAAAATTACAGACCAGTGCTATACTGAAATGATTGGAGGCAGAACACACTTTATCTTAAAGTTTGGACGACTTCAGCAATGTTACAATTACAATAAAAAGATTCTGGCATGCAGTAAAGCAAGTGCTGTTTCTATTTAAACTAAACCAAATCCTGCTGAGCTATGCACAGCATCAATGAAATGCAGATGCTTGTTTTGCTCATCAAAAATGCTTGTCTTCGAAGTTGAGAAACAAAATTCACTTTTTTTTTTTTGTTTTTGTGCCTCATGACAGATTCTACTTAAAGGAAATATATACTAATTTAACATAAAATGAAATGAAGCAGCAACTAAAAGCTGTCCTTTCTTTCTCGTTTATTGACATATCTTTATGTATGTGATCTCGGTATATCTTTAAATTGACTTTCTGGATATATACACATATTCATAATTATGGACTGTTTAGTCTGGAGAAGAGGAGGCTCAGGGGAGACTTCATTGCTCTCTACAACTGCCTGAAAGGAGGTTGTGGTGAGGTGGGGGTCAGCCTCTTCTCCCAGTTATCTAGCGATAGGACTAGAGGGAATGGCATCATGTTGCGCCAGAAGAGCTTCAGGTCAAACGTTAGTAAGACTGTCTTCTCTGAGAGAGTGGTCATGTACTGGATGGAACAGGCTGCCCTGGGAGGTGGCGGAGTCGCTGTCCCTGGAGGAGTTCAAGGTACGTCTGGATGTGGAACGGAGGGACGTGTTTCAGTGTGTAATCTCGGTGGTAGGTAGACAGTTGGGCTAGATGACCTTGGGGGTCTTTTCCGACCTTGATAATTCTACGCTGTGGTTATTACGCTTCTCAAAAAAGACTGCAGGGTTGTATTTTTCCACACTAAGATTAATTATCTAAATGAAAGATAAAACACTGTACTAAAACCATGGAAGTTTTGGTGGTGATCAACCAACCATAGCTGCTATCAGGCAAAGCCAGATCCTAAATTCATTCATGTCAATGATTTCAACTTACATCCTATAGAGAAAGTTGTTATACTTCACTAACATTTTTCATGCTTTTTTTTCCTTTAGGTACTGGTGCCTAATATCTGTGTTCATAACAGGTCCCGGGGTTTGAAGGTAGGTTTTCAAATTTCCACACAAATTCAAATCAATTGTTATGTGGGGCTGCTTCAGCTATACAGCAAACAAACAAAACAACAACAACAAAAATACAACGGTGCAAGAAATCAGGTACATTCAGACTGAATAGAATGTGTCTTAAAATGGGTGTACAGTGTAGAGTCTGAGGCAGGAATGAGTAAGCTAGCAAGAACTGAACAGATGAACAGACTGAACTGTCCTGTGGCTGTGCTGTCCTTGAGCTTTTTCCCTGAGGCACTAAATGGCTTTCTTCCTTCTCACCTTGCCGGGCTCTAGCACGTCCCCAGTTCAGGATAGCAAAGCTGTTAGGTAGGTCGGGTAAGGTTCCCACCAAGGGCTCCAGAGTTTGAAGCTAATGCTTTCTTCTTTCCCAGACCCCTTCTGCAATGGACATCAGGGCTGAGCATGTCTGGGGTGGAAACACAGGTGTCTCTTGGGAAGCTGTTGTCTGAGCTACTGTCTGTTGGATTGTCTGAAGCTTTTCGGGCTGGTCGTTGCTTTTGTTCAGCTCAGAAGAGTGGCAGTGTGCAGGAAGGCATTTAGTGCATACCTAAGTCTCCAACAGTCAAATGGAACTTAAATATATGTCCGTAATGAAGTGTGTGAATTCAAAATACAAATACAATGTCTTACACATTAGAAACCTGTGGAATCAAAAGGCCAGCAAA
>VXAV01007917.1:311392-328509 GCA_013399715.1 Alectura lathami
ACTGGGGATACTAGATTGAAAAGTGCATCTACCCGCTTTTCTTCCACCTACTTCAACATGACGGACTGTGAAGCTCAAAAGCGAAGACTATGACTGACTTAATATGAAGATTTCTGTAGCTTTTCTTGATCTTTGTCTTAGCACATTTTTCTAGCTGTCCTGATGACTCTGCATTCTCACACACGCATACAGGATTAATGAATACGTAACTTCCTTGGATCTCTCCCACTTTTATGCCATCTTAAGAGATGTTTGAACTGACCCCTTCTGTGCATTCCCAAAGGACTTAGGCACTCGTAAGTCCTTCTCCTATCTTCACATGAACACTTTATCTCCCTTTTGTTGTTCTCCTAATCTGGTTTAGAGCTGTGATTAACGCAGAATCTTTATCTGCACTTGCACACATGAGGTAGTGGATGAGTGCATATTTTTTTCAATTCCACCTACTTCTATTATCTCTTTAAGACCCCAAGGACTTCTTAATTTAATTTCCTCATATGTATCATGATCACTATCTTGACTTCATCCCATTAATTGCTACTGTACATCTTTATTGCTTTTGATAGCCTGAAAATGAAACATAGAAAAACACCGTGGATGTGATCACAAATATGCATGTGATTTAAGTGGAATGATGTTCAGGAGATTTGAAATTAGGTCTTTTCCTTATGTAATAACTTCTGAGGAAAAAAAAAAAAATAGTAGCTTGGTTTCCTGAAAAGGTTATAATGCTATATTCTGGATTAGTCCTGAAGTCCTTTGTTTCCAGTAAATCCCTGGAGGCTGGGTAACTAACAGAGCTTTGGATTAGCTGTCTGAAACTAATGACATGAAATCAATTGCTACAAGAATATATTTAGGCCGAACATTAATAATATGGCAGGCTGGGTGGCATAATGATGGAACACTGGCCTGGGACTCGAGAGGTCTGGACTGCGTTCTTGGCTCAGCCAGTAACTTGCTGAGCGACCTTAGGAAAGTCACTTTACCTGCTCTTGCTTATTAAAAAGTTCAATGTGGAAAGTGCTTTGAACTCTCATGATGTCAAGCGTTCTGTCACTGCCATATATATTACAACCACGCAAACAAAATCTGTTAAATGTCAAGCAGAATGGAAGTGGGGAGTGTCTGTGGTTCAAGAACCTTTTATGGGAATGCTTTAGAGTCCTGTCAAATCTCTGTTTCTGCAACAATCTTCCACAAGAAGTGGAAGGATTATGAAGACGTACAAAGGTCTTTTGCATCGTACAAACAGCCCTTTCTGCTACTAAGAGCAGTTTGATCATGAGGTATTGTACAACGTAAGATAAAACTAGAAGGATGCATCAAGTGGGATGGTACAGGAGTTCATCCTGGTTATTGTAGTAGTCAACACTTGCATTAGAGCACAAAATGAAACATCAGAGGGAATATAGAGAGTATCAACAATGGAGAATGCTGGTATGTTGTTTTAGATAGGAATTTTATTGATGGGTAAGTATGAGGAAGCCAAAATACACCATACCATTCTTATTTTCTCCTGGATCAGAGTTGAGTTCGCAGTGGGAAGACCAACTGCACATTACTGGTGGCAAAGAGGAAAGATCTGGGGAAGGACTCTTCAGAGAGAAGCAAGAAAAGTTCGGTTTTTGAAATTTGATGGACTTGGTCTCTCCTCCCTGGGAAGCCAAGAGCAAGGGGAATCACATTGAGCCATTGCAGGTTTATTTGTGAGGAAAGGTAGAGGACTTCCAGAGCCTGAAGAAGGTCAAATGCAGTCCATATTGTTAAAAGGTTTTTAAAAAAAATAAAACCAAACAAACAAACAAAAAAAAAGCAAACAAAACGCATAAACAAACAAAACCAACCAACAAAAAAAAAACAACAGCAGCCTCAGAGAAAGGAAAGACTAATGAACCTTCCCAGAAAAAAAAAAACAAAACAGAACAACTAACTCATTTGTAGAGCAGAAAAAAAACAACCAAAGAAGCAAAGGAAAAAAAAAAAGAACTAACTAAAAACCAATCAACTAAAATAACCAACCCAAGAAACTGTGAAGCAATAAGGACTTGTCAAAAGGAAATTATCTGACCTGTAACTAGAGTTTTTGTTATGAAAGAACAGAGTGCCTACAGAAGCAGCTGCTGCTATGTTCCTGGACCTTTGTAAGTGTAACATGACAGCTTCAGAAGTAAACTGAGAAAATGCGTCTATAATTAAAGTGCCCTAAGGTTCATACAAGACTTTGTGGAAAACTGTATTAACAGAGGTTATTAATGATTTACTGCCAAACCCTCACGCAGGATCACTTGTGCTCTGGTTGTAGTAGTACTCAATATTTTCATCCGTAACTCAGATAATGACAGAAAAACCTATTCTTATTAAACAAGCAGATATCAGCCGAGGCAGCTTCAAGCTTGTTGCAAAAATAAGAAAAAAAAATTCCCCTAAACTTGAAAATTTAGAGAAATGGCCTGAGAAATGTAAGCACCCACTGGATGTACAGAAAGAAGCATGTAGGGTAAGTGAGGGTATCCCGATGGAACCCTTTGTGCATTTTCAGCGCTACACTTCACGGAGGATGACACTGGAGAACAGCCGGAGCAAGGCGATGAGGATGGCTGTACTAGCGAAGAGTTAGTGAACTGTTGTTACTTCATCTAAAGAGAAAAGAAGACAAAGGTTCTACATGGTAATTGCCTTCTAATTCATAAGAGATGGTTGCGAAGATGGAGAAAATTTTTTCTCCCTATCCAAGTGAATGAGATAATGAGCTAAAGCCGAAGCAAGCGATTTCAGTTAGACATAGAAAAAGTTCCTGACAGCAGGGGCAGGCCGGTGTGAGAACAGATTCTGTGCTCTCCGCAGGCAATCCCCCCAACTGGAAATTGTTAGGAGCAGATTAAACTAACGTCTGAGAGAGGCAGTGCTGTATTGACTCGGCCCTGAAGCGACCACGCTGCTCACGTCTCACAGCTCTTTGTGAGGGCAGACGAGAAGTTGGAAGTTACCTAGGATATGCAGGTTGGGGCTTTTGTTCCAGTCTTTTGCTTTCTTCTGCTGCATGTTCTGTCTTCTGTTTCTGTTGCTACCTCAGTGTAATTTACACACAGCTAGTCTATGATAGTTTCATTAGAAGGGCGATGTAAATAAAAGTGGTGAGAAAAATATATTAATGTTTGTAAAGTACTTTACGAGCCTCAGATGAAAGGCAGTATATAAGCACAAACATTATTATGGGAAATCAATGAATAAAGTAATAAACTGAATTGAATAAAAAATGAAACAAAACCCAGAAAGTGCTATACTCCGCACATAAGACCCATGAACTATATATTAAAGTTAAATAATAGCCCATCTTAGGAGGTTTTTTTTTTTTTTAAACTACTTAGGGCCTTCTCATTTTCCAAAGTTCAAACAATTAATCACAGGCTTATATAATCAGAACTAAAGTTTATTTCTTATTACCTATTCATATTGCAGTCCTAGCATTTGAGATGATTACACTCTATATATAAACACGTACCTACTATGTAATCATTTAAAGTGCTGGGAGCAGCGTATAGGTGGTTCAGAACGAACCCTGTATGTGCAGCACAAAGCACTAACAGCATCCCAGAGCACGACGCAGTATGAACGAGTCTAATCTGTCCCTGAAATGAATTTGACTTATTCATTAGTGAGATGAAGAAAACTGATTACAGTGAACTATTTTCTTTTACATCAAAGAAAGGATAATCTTACCTTCAAGTTTGTTTTTTTTTTTTAAAGAAAAAACATGTTTTGAAGATGAAAGTGTTTTTAAAGCTGTAGCTGATCAATCCTGGATCCCATGGCATTATCCTTATTGATTTTAGTTAATTGTTTAATTTTAAGATGACCTACTCTGCTTTATAGTAAATAAATATGATTTTCCTATTTCTTAAATGATAATTGCTTCTTTGGTACTAGTCCAGCACTCTTTGGATAGTTAAACTAAAGATGCAGAAACATTAATTGAATTGTTTGAATTGGAAAATTAATGAACACTTCAGGCAACAGGATTTGAAGAAAACGTTAAGGATCATACCTTAAAACGAGTAAGTTCCATAGTCACTAAGAAGATAGTCTGATAGTCAACAGTTGTGTGCTCAGTGATGTTAACAAGTTTTGTAAAAATACAAAATAACAAACAAAAATCTGTGAGCAGCCTGTTTTTTTCCTTTCATAACCAGGTTATTTAGATTTGCAATTGTTTTAACACTAATCCCCAGCTGCAACCGGAAGCAGTTCCAGAGGCAGCAGCACCTTGTGAAGGGCATCAGGAGGAGGTCAGAGAGATAGTTTGTGAAGGGCGTTAATTAGGCAGAGTAACGTATTCTACATTTACAAGTCCTTTCATCTAAGGTTCTTGGAGCAGTTTATAAACATCGCTGCACTGCCGCAAAAGAAGAAATAGTTACTGCATGAATCTCTCAGGAGTATTTAAGTATTACTGGCCTGATGCAGTAACCACGCACCGGAAAGCCCAAATCACTCTAGAAAATAGGTCTAAGTGACCTTAGAAAAATAAGACTTCAACACCTGAATTTAAATACATTCAATAGCATCTAGATGCTTTTAATTTGTCCCAAATTTATTTCCTTAAAGACTACACAGACAGAGCCAGATTCCGTTCTCTCACCCAGCTGAGAGCTGCTCCTGACAGCTCATGTTGATACCTGCCTATGCAAGCGCTTGCCTCACAACTGTGGTTCCTGCCTGGGACCAAGAAATGCATGCCTCCACCTGAAGAATCACGTGCCTGAAGGTAGGTCAAGCATTTTCTGTTCAGATTAGTGGTGTTCGGACTGCAAGGGTAAGCAAGCTGCCCTGGTGGGAGGGAATGGCCTATGAGGAAACACCACAGGCACTCAGAGAGGAGGGCAGGATAGGAGATGTCCATGAGCTCAGCATAGCCCAGCACCTCTTAACTGGACAAGATCCTGCTCTTAAAGATCTGTCAGCCATTTTGGCTCAGGGCAGCACGATCTGAAATACTTCTGCACGGAGGACTTCCTGTGTGTGCATGTGTTTGCAGGCAAGCATGTGTTAACAACTCAAGATAATGCTTGTCCTCAACTTTTCTCTTTTTTTTTTTTTTTCTTTTAAACTCAATGCTCAAAGAGAAGATTGAAGTCTGCCATATGTGATGTAGACCAAATTTTTACTGCTAAAAAATCAAGGTCACCCAATGTGAAATATATAGACAATTAAATGATCAAAATACCTCAGGAAAAGTAAAAGAAGGAACATTTTGAAGAAAGGGAGGAAAGTATTTACGCTCCAGTAAGTGCATCTTAGATGCAAAACATCACTGTACAAACTTTATTATGAAATGATAAATCAGCACCCTGAGGCTTCATTAACTTCAGTGGAACCAGACTGATTTATGCCAGCTGAGTACATGGCTGTGTATATATGTCTGCATAAGTCAAAATTAACCATATTTGGAAAAACTTCTGATTCTAGGAATGTATCCCAGAGGAGAAGAGATACATATATATATAAAATTCAAGTAATTAACCAAACCCAAAATAAACAGGAATGGAAAGAGAAGAAACCTAACATAAAACTTGGGCTATTTAGGCTTTTTCGTTATAAAGCATAGGAGAAAATGCATCGTCTTTGGAGGAGAGAAGATCAAACAAAGCATTTCACTTTCTTTTCTTTCTTAGTTGGTACTTCGCGCAGACCTGCACGCCTTCCTACAGGACTCCGAGTGACGCAGCTGTCGTGGGGTGCTCTTTTACTCTCTTGCACGGCAAGAAACAGGCACAGTTGAAGCACAGTGACACTTGAGGGGCTGTTTATTGAGACAGTAGAGAACCATGGGCTGGATCATCACTTCTTCGGTTAAAATTTCTTCCAAGTATCATAATCTCTCAATGAGTGAATGCAACAAACAGTGGGAGCACAGCTGGCTTCTCAGCTGATGAAACAGGCAGAAGGGTTCCACTCTGTCTGAGGAAGCTTCCCAAATGTCTGGGTTCCTTAAAGTGAAATACAGTAAGACTTGTTGGCAGCATTTGGTGTTTGGCACTGATTTAGAGTGCAGCTTCTCAGAACTGATGGTTTTATGGTCTCAAACAGTTCACTGGGATGCAATTTGGCTGGTTGAACAGCTCTTGGCTCAGGAGTTTACTGTGTTACATCATGTTTGTACCTAGTTCTTGCTTTTTTTTTGGCATTTAGCTGTAGTTTCTGCCCTCTCTCCAGTAATGGATATGAGAAAATTGCGAAGATTTAAGTGGTAATGAATCAGCATCATTGTCTGAAAGCTTGGAAGTTGCTGACCACTGCCTCAAACATCAGTGTCTCTACAAGAGAGTGACTGGCTGATAGATATCTCTGCATTTAGGTAGAAGAGCAGACTCAGGCTCTTATTTGTCCTCTGTGTTTGAGTGGAGATGATCCATTCATTGATTAGGAAGAAATGTGACACAAGAGCTTTTGGACCTCTGCAATTTCTGGTCTGTTTGTGACTCTGAATACCTCGTCCTAATTCTGACGTAGGTTTTGGCGCAACAATTTGTAAGTGCATGCCCTGTTCCTGGCTGTGTACAAGGCCAGGCTGGATGGGTTCCTGGGCAGTTGGATCCAGTGAGCTAGTGCTGGCAGCCCTGTCCATGGCAGAGGGGTTGGAACTAGATGATCTCTGAGGTCCCTTCCAACCCAAGCCATTCTATGATTCCATGATAACATCACTCAGTCTAACTCTGTTTTTTATTGCTGGATGAAAGGATGAGAATGAAATGCCTTAGCTTAGACCTCTTTAGGACAATTTATGCAGAGAACACAAACAAAACGGATCGAATACAACGGTGTTAATCACTTCTCTGGCGTTACAACCTAATTCGAGTTCCACAATTATCTTTTAATCAGTACCAGAGAAAAATGGGGGAATCCCATTCTGATCACAGGATCACCGAACAGTAGGTGTTGGAAGGGACCACAGGAGATTATCTAGTTCAAGTAAGGTTGCTACGTATCTGCATGCTCCTTTTGACTCACAAAGTGTCAAGAACAAAAAACAGGAGACTGTGCTTAATCTCTCTTAGTCAACCAGGCCATCATTACTCTGAGGAAGGATGGTTTTAGAGTTAAATCACAGAAGTTTTTATGAAGAATCATACTTCCCTTCCAATATGTTTTGCCTCATGCTTGCTTTAATTCTCAACGGAGTAAAATAAGGTGTTCCTATTTGCTAATAGCTGGATAAGACCTATAGTGAATCATAGCACTGCAGCACAGTCTTTTTTTTTTTTTTTTATTTCTTTTGTTGTTCCTTGTTCCTTTGTAAGGTTGGCATAGCTGTGTCTTCTGAATTCCTCTCAGATACGCACATCCTCTTTCAGCACTCTGCATCTCCAGCGCTTGGACTCCTGCTATCTTCCCGTTGGATGACATCCTCATGCAGCCATCCCAGTAAGGGGAAAAGAGGTGTAGAGAGCAGAATAATCATGGTTTCTCCTACAACAAATCAGAACTGAAAAGTGAAATGTCATCCATGAGCTTGAGGAAATAAGTAAGCTCTACCCTGCAGTTCATTCTTCAGGCTCCTTCCCAAAAAATGTGATGGGAGAACTGTTGTTAGTCTGGCAGTGAGTAGTGCACATCTGAAAGGTGATCACGTACCATTTTCTTCCGAGATCCATTCTAAAGAAATGAAAAACCCTCTGTTTTTTTCAGTTCAAGTTATTTGCCGGTAGATGGTGCTAGCAGCAATTACTCCGTTCACAGTGGCACCATATGGCACTGACATCTGAAAAAAGGCAATGTTTTATGACAGCAGCAAGAATTATTTCTCCTTGTGAATCCATATTCTGTCAAAGAGTTTATGTTTGGCCTTGCTGAAGTGCTGTCATTTTCATTTAAGCTAAAGGTCCTCGGCAGCAGGCAGCTCCACAAAGGGTCTCACCTCGTCAACAGCCATTTCCTACGAGTGTGAGATTCACAGAGAGGCTTCTGAAACGAAAGTGACTTGTTAAATGCAGTGAGGGTCAGCTACAGGAGGCTGATGCTAAGATACTTCAAAAACCAGGCCTCAAGGTGCATGGAACAGGTGCAAACTCTTACTAGGAGTGACTGCAGCCTGCATGTTGCAAAGCAGAGGTTTGGCAGTGGTGCTCCACTGCTTCTGCACCGTGCTCGAACGGGTGAGGGAGGTGTGCTTAAATCAAGCTATAGGGCAGGAGACTGCTGATCATCAAGCTTCCTATTAATAGATGGCACATTTGGGAGGTGGCTTAAGAGGACTGAAATCTCTCCCATAAATCAGTAAGCTCAAATTTGGCTGACACAGACCTTTCCATGATGCGCTAGCAAAGTGCTTAGCCAGATCCTGTTGCATTCTCCTCATTTTTAAAGTTTTTAAAACATTTTTAAAACCAAGAGAGGAACCAAAGAAGGCAGCCACACTTTCACCAGACATCACAGAGGTACATTATTTTGCTTGTTGTTGGTGTAGGTGGGACAAGACAGTGTAACGTCTTGTCTGCCTGGAGGAAACCAGACAGGGGAATGTCAATGCCATTATACAGGTGGAACATCAAGACTTAGACTGTACCTTAGGTGGGAGTAAGTTTTCCTAGACCTCAGTATTAGTGTCTAAATCTAAAACTGTCTTCCTTCTGTAAGACAGCCAGAGCTGAACTCTCAACTAACCAGAGAATTTTCAAACACTATCTCTTCATGAAAGCTTCAGAATGCAATACCTGCAGGTAGCTGGCTTGGTTTTTCAGACTGCATAGCATTCAGCAATTCTCCGTTGCTTCTGGAGTTACTAGCTGCTCGACACTAAGTCAAGCTTCTGATTTAAGTTTTTGAGGGTGAGGGTTCTAACTTTAGACACATCTCTCTGAAGGTTGTGGTCAGCAGTTGTATAGACGTCAAGAAAAAGTTCCCCTGACAAAGCAGCTCTCCTCCTGAGTTTTAACTCTGAAAAGGTTTTAGTTTCTCTTTCCTCTTTCTTAGGAAAGGGATTCACTAAACACACAGAGCACTATAATGTTGCCAGACCAGATGCATGATAAATACAATTAATGGCATAGAACAAAGAGATAAACCCTGCCCTGAAAAGCCTAAATCTTTATTTATTTATTTATTTATTTTAACTTTGCCTCCTGCTTTCACCCTTCCAATTCCTGTAGGACTTTGTAATATGGTTTAGATGAAATCAGTTACTTCAGGGCAAGAAAACAGTGCCAGCCTTTCAGTTTTCATCTGAACAGAAACATTTCTAACTCAGAGTCACTGGCTCGTGGCTTTCCTTTGGCCCCAGCGTTACCTTTCCTGTTTTCAAGAAATATTTGCTTGCAATGTGTTGAACTGATGGCTGCTTTCACATCCTGCATCAGAAAGGTCGCTCAGGCAGTCAGACATGAAGGGCTCCTATCTGTGGCATATTTGATATATTCTCCTTGAAGAACTGCTGAGAAAGCAGATGATGATTTTGCTTCCTACATGAAAGCCATATTATGAGCCTGTCTTAACTCCCTTCATCTCTAATTAGCAAGTATTCATGTTGAAGAACATGATGTAGGGTTTGCATAGGTGTTGATTACATCAATTTAGATTTTTTTTTAATCAAACTTTAATTGTTTTAGAAATCTTTGTTCACTGAGTTACTTGGAAGGCAAAGGAGGCTCTTGTTTCTTCTGGGGAACTTGAAAAAAGTTCACATTTAAGGGTCAGATTGCACATAATCAGATCGTGTAATTGTAGGTGCTGGTGCTACTGGACCTTTATTCTTGTTTGACTTCCTGCTTTTATAAGCAACTTTAAATAAAATATGGGTAAGGAGAAATAATGTACGCATACACAAATTAGCACAAAGAAACCTGCAGTATACCAGCTATCAGAATAATTACCTTAAAATTACCGCTCAGGGAGTCAAGATACTATATTCCATAAGGGGAACCTTAAATCTGAAATGGTCCCAGTCTGCTGAGTAGTTTCATTCACACAACCCCAACGGGCCTTGCCCACAGTCCAGGTGCAATCAGGAGGCCTCAAATGGGGAAGAAGGACACAGTAAGGCCCAATAAATGAAGAAACATAAAATCTGTGGGGCAAAAATCCAGAAGAAAGTACCTCATGTAGCCTAATGTTTTAATATTTATATTTTGGGCCCCTACAGGATCACAGAATAGTTGAAGTTGGAAGGGACCTCTGCAGCCCATCTTGTCCAACCCTCTGCTCAAGCAGGGCCATCCAGAGCCTGTTACCCAGGCCCACGTCCAGACAGCTTCTGAGTTTCTCCAGGGAGGGAAACCCCACAATGGTTACACTACAGTGGAACTTTATGAACGAGGTATCAGTCACATCCTGAAGAAATACTCATGCTTTCCTGACATGGAAAAGTCTACTTAGTAGTGTGCAAGGACATGGCCTGACCACAGCTGTCGGGCCCAGCTGTGTCTTTGGGTATTCAGATACTGTTTGAAATTATTTTTCAAATGCATCAGATGGTAATTGTTTAGAGGAATAAAATAAATAAGTCATAAGGATGTTCTTGATCTCTTTCACACATTGATTTGGCTTGAATCTCTGAGGGAAAATTGGAAAGTTTAAAAACTTAATTTTCAAGTGAACAGTTTGAATTTTTCTTTTGGCATGGAAACTATTATATGCACTATGTGCATGCCAAGTGAAGTATTCTGCATGTCTGAATTTCACCGCTAACCTTAGGAAAGAGGACTCCTTTTCAGAGAAGGACTCCAGGGAGTTAGTTGTCGTTGGAAAAATCTTTGTATTTCAGTGGAATTGGGTATGACACGGAAGGCCAAAGATGACAGAAGCAATGCTGCAGTGGGGGATTAAGTGTCTGCTGTGATGCCCCTTCAGACTGCAGGATGCCAAAACTTGCAAGAAGAACCACCACCCGTTCTGTGAAGCGCGGCTGACAGAACCAGCTGACCTTGGGAACGATCTGGAGTGAGTTACACACAGATGCTGTTGGCACTGCTTATTACTTCCTGACAGGACTTGACTGCAGGGGAGAGGCTGACCTACGGTGAGGTAAAACCAGAAAACAGTTGTTCAAAGAGTGTTTGACGTTGCTTTGTATTTGCTAAATGTGTTGTTTTGTGTTTCTGTTGGGTAGCAGACATACAAAGTGAGTGAAACGGAATGAGACGGACGCGTGAGCCACAGGGAATGCCTTCTGATGCTTGATGAGTAAGGCAGGGAGAATACGGGAGGCAGAGAAAGTCCACTCCGCTCTTACAATCCCAGTTCATGCACTTGAAATCCAAGCAGGCTCCACTAACATGCTGTGTTCAATCTCAATATGTACTCCCTCATTAAAGAGCTGCGTTATTCTGTCATCTGTATGGAAAACTGCTCTGTTCTCATGGATACTGCCATTGCCTCTGGAGAGGAATACAGCCAGTCTTCTGCAACAGCAAAATGCTACAGTGACACAGGGAATGAAGCTTACAATGACTTAGTTTTCAAAAGTTTGCTCATGGAATTTAACTTTTTTATGGTGTCTATTTTAGAAATTCATTTCTGAGAGATAAATATAGCACACAGAGAAGACTAATAGCTATTTTGGTCAGGAATGCTTGAAAAGAACATCTGCTTTCACAGACTTTTATTTGAGATGGTATACTGAGAGCCTGGATTTGTGTTCTACCTATGTTTCCTTAGGCAAGACAGCAATATAGTTTTGCTTCTGGCAGAATTTGTATTGTTAATTTATGGAAACTAAAAGCATTGATGAATCCAGAAAAGCATTTTTAAATGCTTGTAATTCAGACATAAAAAACATCCAGGTTCTTTCTATAGCCTATTATTTTGTGACTTCTTTTTAGTTCTTTCTTGAGTGAGCCAGTAATCTTGTGTTTGGTAAGGCTGCTATTGCAGAATAACCTGGTACATGAGAAAGTGCTTAGAAACATCTGCTCTGAATTTGTTTTTTAATTAATTAACAAGAAAATGCTTTTCTGGTTGTAGTGAACATAGCAACTTGAGTTGACCTCATTTACTGTGTTCAAAAATTTAAAGACTAATTACATCACTGCCTTCCTCCTCAGATCATTTTAAGATGATGCAGTTTCAACTTGCACAGTCTCTCGTCATATTTTACATCTTTTAAATATGAGGTTCCAGCTTATTAACATCTGCATCGCTTTGCAGCTGTATGGGATGCTATTAGACAACTAGGCCAGGAGGACCAAATTCAGCACACAGATTTCAATTTCCTTGCCCTTAGAAATAAGGCTCCAGGTACCAAGGAGATGTATTCCCCCTCATTCTTTCAGTCTCTAACACATTAATACTCAGCACTTCATCTTTATTCCAGATGAGTAGATGAGTAAGTTATTGTAAAATCTTTTCATACAGGTCTTATCTTCCCCCCTTTATGTCTGCAGTCTGTATCATGCATCAATTTGGGGTCATAAGGTACAAAACAACAGTTTTCCACTGAAAGAAAATGAAGTTCTTAGCTTAGTTCAGAGCAGGGCTCCAGGCTACCTCTTTGGGTTATACGCTGCAACCATTCTCTCTCTCAGGACTCTGTTTTGCCTTTTCTGCATGTCCAGAGAGGTGTTCAGAATGAGGGCTCTGACACCTCTGGTGACATTGGGCCCTCTGGGGTGGTGCAAAGGGCTGTGACCAGCAAGCACAGCAACCGGTTCTCTCACCTAGCAGCTGAGCCCAGCGAGCACTGGCTGCACCTGCACTGCTGAATGCATTCAAGTACCCATTACGTGGTCAGTTACTACAGAAGAGCTTCTGAGCTCTTCATCCTCCTCGTCCCAGAATGGCTTTTAGCTGCAATGACTGGAACTGAAGACAAGTGGTTCCCATCTTTTCTTGCAGAAGAAGATAGTGTCAGCTAGCAAATGATGAGCAAAGGGGTAGTGGGAAATCTAATCTTGCATTTTAGACCTGGAGAGCAGTCTGATTTTCTTCAGATCGACGAAAATATTTTGTGGAAAATGAGCTTTTTTATTTGAGTGGAAATGAGCTTTTTGTTTAAGCAAGGAAAATGGAACAAATATGTTTGTTTCAGATTGAACTGATTTAATTTTTGGTTCAGTTTTTGATCTAACATTGTGGTATTGAGGACAAAATATTGAGCAGTGTAGTGAAGAAGGTTATGCTGTAGTTACCACTCATGGCCAGCAGGTATCAAATACTATGCAAAAAATGAACTGTTCCTAACTGGAAACCTTTCTACTGACATTCTGAGCCATTAATTCCTTGTGCTGTGAAGTTCATGTATGAGTTTCCTCATTTGTGAACACCTACCTTGGTTCCTTGTCCTGTATTTTTTAGGTACATAATTAAATTAGAGATCTAGCAGGAGAGCTCAATAACGTATTTTTGAATATCAGAAACTACAGCCTCGGCTGGGCCCAGAGATAAAATCCAGCTGGCAACCAGTCACAAACGGTGTGGGGGTCGGCCTTTTCTCCTGGGTAGCTAGTGATAGGACTAGAGGTAACGGCCTCACGCTGTGCCAGGGGAGGTTCAGGCTGGATGTTAGGAAAAACTTCTCTGAGAGTGGTCAGGCATTGGAGCAGGCTGCCCAGGGAGGTGGTGGAGTCACCATCCCTGGAGGTGTTCAGGAAACGTGTAGATGTGGCACTTTGGGACATAATGGTTTACTGGGCACAGCTTCAACGTTTCTCATTGTTGTTCCTTCTTCTTCTTCTTCTTCTTCTTCTTCTTCTTCTTCTTCTTCTTTTTTTTTTTTTTAATAGTTTTATGTTGCTTTATTTTCAATTTATTTTCAGTTTTCATTACAAATAATAATGAAGAAATCATTATTTCCTTTCATGCCACTTTATTTTTCTTAGCTTCCTCCTTCAGAAAAACTGCCAAGCCAGCATCATGGGACCGCCATTTCTCATGAGCTGCATACAATACCCTTCAGCAGGTTTTGAAAGAAGGAAAGTAGATGATACAGTTGCCTGCAGAAATATTTGTTTTCTCAGAGTGAATGCATGTAGGATTTTTTTCCCCCATTTTGGACAAGTGAGTTTCCAAAAATGTTTTATTTCTATTCTCTTGCCCAGTACTGAATGAAATATAGGCTTTTTACACAATAAAATAAAAGGTATCCCAAGACGCTGCCAAATCACTGTAGTGCATTACCAAGTGATGAGTGATGCATACAGGAAATTTTTTTGTATCTCCCTTGTTCCCCACATCCCTCATCATAACTAACTACTTCTGAAGTATGCCAGATTGACAGCCCTGGAGACATAACGAAACACTGCATGGGCCAGCACAGTATTAGGTACCTGCCTGTTAGGATGCTTCAGCTAGGAACAGGAGTGATCACTTTGGAAGTATGTCATCTCACATCACTACCCTTGCCCACTCAGTCCTTTCCGAGTTGTCCAACAAAGACACCTTTCTATATTTTACTACAGCTGCTACCGTCAAAGAAGGTTTTGTAACATGAATATACTTTTACTTACAACTGACTGGAGCGAAACTCATTTTTTTTTTTCTAAATTAAATTTTTATTCTTGCTTTTATTTTTCCATTTTTAACATCAAATTAGAACATGATAATCCCAAAAATTCGCCCAGCTATCTACAGCTTTCTTTACCTCTCTCAGAACAGCACCATAGGATAAAATGAAATACAGATAATGTGGTATTTCTGTACCCTACTGGAATATAATGAAAAGATCCCTTGAGATCTGGCTTGTTAGGCAACAAAAACGATGTTGCTTCAACAGGAGTGTGATAAGTCACACTGAGTGGTGCTGATCTTTAGAAATGGCAGGCATCCTTAATGCCAACCGAGCTTATGGGTGCTACAGAAAACTAGACATCGCGTGAGCTCAGAAGAGAAAGCAAAATGCTGTCTTTTCCTGCACTGAGAAATTCATTTTTTCTTGGGCGTTGGCATGGATTTGGTGATCCAGGTCACTGCAACCTTTCCTCCCACCTTTCCTGCTCAAAAGTTTTAGAACAGCAGGCTCTTTTCACGAGAAAATAACCGTCTTTGTTCCGCACATGGGTTTGCACAGCCATCACTGCTGCACCAGACCTGATAGGAAATTGTTCATAGTTGAGTGAAAAGCCATTTAAAAGTCAGCCCTGGCTCCCAGAGGCCATAAGCATCCATTCTGATCATTTGAAAAAACATGGTTGCTTTCAGTAAAAGCGCAAGCTGGGATGATTTTGTGTTGATTGTTTAACGCTGTTGATGTTGCAAATAGGTATGTCAGCAGTTGAAAGATGGTCCTGAGGCACTCGATTTTTTAATAGCAAGCAGAATTCTCATTAACAGGCAATTTTAAAAGCAATAACATTCATTTTTTGGGCTATTAAGCATAGAGAGTGTTTATATTTCCAGCAAAGAATGAACTAATGGAAAATAAAATTCTGTCATGCACTAGTGCCACAGCATTGCAACATAATGTATGTAAGGCTGACTACAATTCAGACTTTCAATAGGATTACACATGATCAAAGCTTCTGGAGTGAGAACTATGTAACTTAAATGATTGAAAACAATTTTAATGTTTAAGTTAGTCTTCTTTCAAATCAAAGCTCCCTTCTTGTTAATGATGTGTTAAACACACTTCGCTAATGGCAGACAGACGTGTTCAGTGTCACCTCCGTTTGATAAACAGCCTACACAAGCGCACGGTTCTCCTAGGATTCATTGTATCTGCCTAGAAGTACCTGCCCTTCTCGGTGCGTGAGAAACAGATCAGTACCAGCGTGTGGGAAGGCAAGATGCAGTTCTTCAAAGTGTGTCTCCATGCAGGTGTGAGAGAACTTCCCAGACCCCTTTAGGAGGCTACACCTGCATCAAAGGAGGACTCAGTAATTCTGCAGGGCTTGGCTTTCTGTCCTCACCTTCCGCCACCTGCGAGTTCTCTGGGTGAGTGGTAATCCACTTGGGAAGGCCCTGGACGTGACGTAGTTAGCCAGGAGCAACTCCCCATGGGACTCTGTCAGATTTTAGATTAATGATTTTAAGGCGCTCAAGTTTCTTCTGAATTTTTGTGACCACTGGCATAATGCCAATGTCAAACAAAATTCCAAACTTCTGAAATAAGTAGTTATGAGAGTTAACACCGAACCTTTTATTTAATCATTTTTTAATTGGTGCCTAAAAAAGACTCAGAAAATCAAGAGCGGTCTTGTGGTTTTGATACAGAACTCGTGGAAAATAAAATCTCATTCTCCTGCTCTTACTAGAAGCTAGAATCAAAATCTCAAAACTTTCTGGTGCCTGAGGCTGGCTAATGCTCTGAACGAGGGCTGCTTCTCAAGGGTCAGAACACATTATTTTCTGTGATTACTTTCACAATCACAACTGATGCATTTTCTCAACAAATCAAACCTCCATTTTACTTGCTGCTATTTGAACTCCTACCAAAGCCCACTATGCACAGATTTCAACTCATCAGTGCAATCCCTGTCTCTTAGTTAATTATCGCAGCTGAAGAGTGGCACAGAATCAAGCAGCAGAGGAAATCCGTTTGTAGGAGAAATCACATGCGGGAACAACGTAAGAGTGTATCTTCCCTGAAGAGACAATACTGTTGTCCAGAAAGTTGAAGAAACAAAATAAATGGAGGTGTTGGAGACATGAAAAAATAGTGCCCTCTTTTCCCCTTTTTTTCCCCTCCAATTCCACCCAGCATTTTGATGGAAGAATAACCAAAGTAAATTGGCCGTAATATCAATTAATCAAGTCATTGCCCCATTTAGAAATATACATCTAGGCTTTTCTTAGATTTTCCTCATGAGAAAATTATTTTTTACGGGTGGCCCCCAAATTTTCCAAAAGAGAATTTTATGGTATACATTGTTACGCAAATTAAAAAAAAAAAAAATATTTTGTTTTAGGACTGTTACCAAATTTCTTATCTCAAAAATCTATCATTATCAGGTTGTCTTCAGTGCCTATTAGCAAGAAATTATGCTCAATATTAGGGAGTAAAGAGACAAGTTCTGTAAATTAGCATTTCAAAGGAAGTGGCTGATGTCAAAAGAGATGCAATTTGCCCAACACTTTCCCCCAGTACTCTCCTGGCTTCCAGATCTCTTTCTCTGGAAATTATTATGGAAAGTGTTGAACTGGCAACTTCTGACATTGATATGTTGGAAAATGCCTCTGCAGCACATTCA
>VXAV01007919.1:7809-19789 GCA_013399715.1 Alectura lathami
TCCACTTAAATATGTGGAGAAATTTCTTTACAGTGAGGGTGACAGAGCACTGGAACAGGCATTCCTGTGCGATCTGCTCTAGGTGTTCCTGCTTCGGCAGGGGGATTGGACTAGATAATCTTTCGATGTCCCCTTCTAATCTCTAACATTCTGTGATTCTGTGTTGCACTTGGGTTGGGGCAATCCCAGGTGTGTGTACAGACTAGGAGAAGAACTCCTTGAGAGCAGCCCTGCAGAGAAGGACTTGGGCATTCTGATAGATGAAAAGCTGGACATGAGTCAGCAGTGTGCACTTGCANAGAGAAAGACTTGGGTGTAGTGATCGATGAAAAGCTGGACATGAGTCGGCAGTGTGCACTTGCAGCTAGGAAGGCCAATGGCATCCTGGGCTGCATCAAGAGAGGGGTGGCCAGCAGGGAGAGGGAGGTGATTGTCCCCCTCTGCTCTGCCCTTGTAAGGCCTCACCTGGAGTACTGTGTCCAGGCCTGAGGCACCCAGTACAAAAAGGATGTGGAGCTGCTGGAGCGGGTCCAGGGGAGGGCCACTAAAATGATCAGAGGTCTGGAGCACCTCTCCTATGAGGAAAGGTTGAGGGAGTTGGGACTGTTCAGCTTGGAGAAGAGAAGGCTCCAGGGAGACCTCATTGTGGCTTTCCAATACTTGAAAGGAGCTTACAGGCAGGAGGGGGACTGACTTTTTACACAGGTAGTTAATGATAAGACATGGGGGAATGGGCTAAAACTGAAAGAGGGGAGGTTTAGGTTGGATGTTTGGAAGAAATTCTTCCCTGAGAGAGTAGTGAGTCACTGGTGCGGCCCTGGAACAGGCTGCCCAGAGAAGCTGTGGATGCCCCATCCCTGGATGTGTTCAAGGCCAGGCTGGATGGGTTCCTGGGCAGTTTGATCTAGTGATGTATTGTTTGGCAACACTGTCCATGGCAGGGGGGTTGGAATTAGATGATCTTCAAGGACCCTTCGAACCCAAGCCATTCTATGATTCTATGATAAACCAAAGTATTGTGTACCAATAAGACGAAAGCTGTGGTTTTATTGACAATGAGGTTATAAGTAAAATTGATTGGAATTTCCTTTCAAAATGATTATATTGCAGGCTTTTCCCACAAAAGAATGGACTTTTTTTTTTTTTTTTTTTTTTTTTTTTTTTTTTTCTTTTAATGTTTCTTAGCTCTGTTTCTATCTAGCAAGATTCTATTTCTTGGAGAAATACAATTTCCTTATTCCAGTTCTCTGGACCTGCTTTCCCCATTATCTCTACATCTATTCAGAAACAAACAAATAACCAAACAAAACCATACACACGAATGAAGCAAATAAAACAAAAGAAAAACCACCTCAAAGTTTCCCATTCAATCTTAATTCTCTGAGCAATTTACAGTCTTGCTCTTGTATGTTATGCAACATCCCATTCCTACATAGTTCTTTGTTTTCCTTAACATTTCTCTCAAGTGCATTCTATCTTAACTCCCCTACACCAATTTTTCCTAGGCTTTTCCAACATTTCATCTTTACTCTTCTGATACCTCCTCAAACTCCTTACATGTTCTTCCAGAATGACTGTAGATAATGACTTTCTAAACCACTTGTGTAACTTTTTCCCTTCAATGCTAGCATATGGTTTTGTTTCTCTCCATCTGTACTAGGGTTTTCTAAGATTTGCATTTAGTGTCAGCCACTGTGACTGTCAGATGGAAACTTTCAGGTGATTCAGAACACCAGTTTAGGAATCCTTACTTGTTTTGAGAGACATGAAGTTTGTTCCTCCAGTCTGGCTCTGTTAAATCAGGACATCACAATTTGTCTCCAGTAAGTAATAATGGATGTTTCAGATTTTTTGTAATTAAAGTCAGTCTGCTTAAGCAGATATTGTACACTTCATTTATATTTAGAATAAAAGACTGAGTTCCTTGTAAGGTGACCACACAGAACCTAGGTTTTGAATAGCTAAATTTTGATCTTTCAGGCCTTTTTTTTTTGTTTTTTTTTTTTGGTTCCGATCTCTGCAGATCAATCTTCTACCTCTTGATTCTTAACAAATTTGACATTTTTTTTTTCTTATTCATGTATACATCATAAGTATAAAAATATATTTACATGAGTAGATATATGCATAGATATATGTATTCGATATCCAATTTGAAAATCCATATACACTATATGAAATATTTAGAAGGGTTTATAAATTTAGGGCCTTGTAATTTTCTGTCCTTAATGTTCACTATCACAACCAGTGCTTTGCACAAACTTCTTCACCAGAAGAAAGCAGCTGTTCCGTCAATCATAGGTTAAATAATATTTACAAGACAATAACACCAGAAGCAATACCAAGAATACTTTTCTATTGTTGACTGTTCTTCAAATTTCAACTAGTGAAGATAGTTGTGAAACAAAAAATAATTCAAATACGATGAGTCTATACTCATTGCTGTTAAAGGTGTACTCCTTACATTTCAAAGATATACACTTCAGCTAGTTTTGTTCACATATGAGAAAATTGAACTTAACCTGTTACAAAAAGGAGTTGGATGGAATGTACCAGCTGCAAATGGCATTAATCACAGGAAGCAAATCTGATGGTGGAAAGTGCTACCATTTCAAATGGAAATGAAGAGAAGTTAACCATACATGTAGGTAAATGCCATCAGTAGACTCAGAGATGAAGTGACTCTACACTCCTAGTCCACAAGCTAGCCTTATGGATAAACCACGTAGCACTCATCTCTGTGTAGAAATGAAATAAACATCTCATGCCTGTATGCACACATCAGACCTTTGCGCATCGAGCTGAAGAACCCAGACTTTAGGAAAACAGTAGCATAACAACATTCTTAGAGGCTGGGATGGCAGCATGAACATAACATATCCATTTGTCATCCTGTGGAGTGCTGTAGAAGAAAATAGAGAATGGCCTTGGTGGGGAATCCTGAATGGGTTACCCTGTTAAAAGAAGGATAAATTCTTCATGCTTCGGGCAGAGACCTCAAGCAGATCAGCTTCAGAGCGGAGCCGTGTGCTGAGGGACTGCTCCTAGAGGATCCAGATAGTGGCCAAAAACATGCAAAAGAAGTGCCAGGAACCTCAGGGAGAGCGAGGCAGCTCCTCCAGCCCCCTACACACACCCGGCAGAACCGTGGCTCTGAGGAAGTGTGGGTGGAACCAGGAGTGCCAGCGGCTCCACCCCTGGGCACACAAAAGCGTTCCTTAGGGAGCACAGTGAACAGAACGGGCAAACAAGGCTTGGCATGTCAGGAGGACGTGGTGCAGCAGTTTGCTTGGCAGTTCGTGCAG
The DNA here is from genome assembly GCA_013399715.1 of Alectura lathami. Lineage (NCBI taxonomy): Eukaryota > Metazoa > Chordata > Aves > Galliformes > Megapodiidae > Alectura > Alectura lathami. The sequence continues at coordinate 11,115 of VXAV01007919.1, forward strand.
GCAGGGCAGAGCACCTCTCCATCCTTTAGAGGGCAGAGCACCCATCAGTCACTGCTCTCTGAAAATATCTAGACCAAGCCATGGTCGCCACCTGACAGAGAGCCCTTACCAAAAAGAACATGGTGACTCAGACCGAGACTGTAAATGTACATGCAGTGGTCCTGGTCTCAAGCTGCAGGGAGTGCCTGAATCTGGCACTGCTACCAGAGGGTAGCAGAGATACCTCCACGTGCAGTGGGAGTAGGTGGATGATCTGCTCAGTCTAGTGGCTGACCTAAAGGAGGAGGTGGAAAGATTAAGAATCATCATGGACTACGAGAGGAAACTAGACGGGTGGATCTCCTCCTTATGATTCTTTGATTCTATGCCTTAGTTTTATGTTAAGCGCCACTGGTATTGAGAGAAGAGGGCTACAAGATCTAGTTAAAAATCATAAGCAAAGCACCAGTAGATGGTAATTTGACCATCACAGGCTCGTTTAACAGTAATGTTGACAGATATTCTCTCTCCTCAGTAGGAGACTAAAATCAAATTTTAAAATAAACCATTTGCTCTTTCTACCACCCAATTTAATTGAGGACAACATAAAATACCCATTGAATTTCTTCTTATTTGGCTCAGTTTTACACTTTCCTTACATGGGGAATATTAGCCACTATCACTTTAGATAACATCAGGAGTAGGTGGATTTGAGAACCAAAATGTAATTTGTTTGCACCATATTTTGCCCGTTGGCTTTCTGAAATTTAGTCCCTTAAGCAAGCCAAAGACTACTTCCACTCCTTTGAGGAAGTCTGAATATCTCCAAGATTATTTAAATATTCCAGTATAATGAATTTGCTATATAGAACATAAGGTTTTCCCTTCATTGATATGTAGAGATGGTGCTTTTGCAGAATTGTCAGTCTGCAGTTTCAGTATACACAGGGACGGTTGGTATACCTTCAGTGGGGGTGGGGGGGAGGGGGTGGCTCAATAGATGGCAGCAAGGGATCTGCTCTGCTATTCATGAAACCCTGACCCAGAACCAGGTCATCTCTGAATGACTTAGCATTGGGTTCCCCACAAGCATCCAGTACTTGGCATTCAGTGTTCTACCTATTTTGCTGCAATTCCTGTTAGATAGGCACAGAACTGTTTTTTTTTGTTGTTGTTGTTGTTGTTGTTTTGATTTGTTTTGTTTTCCTGCAACTCCTTCCAAGGGAACAGTCCATTTTAGGGTTGCCTCTAGTAAATTAAATGATCCCTAGGTTGCTCCATCCCATTCTCGAGAGGGGCACATTTATATTTCTGCTGCAGTTATCCATGGCAATCCTGTCTGTGATGCCACTTTTTTTTTCTATCTGTTGCATTAAGAGGGTCAATGCCCACTACAAAACTATGAGCCTGGTCATATCCAAACTGGACTCTCACATCCGACTTTAGGGAATGTAGCTGTACCCAGGTAAAACTCTGACAGTTATAAATCTACTTATAGTGCAGCACCTCTGTCTAGCTGCATTCAAACTGGACTCTCACAACCAACCTTAGAAAATCAAATGCACCCAGACAGAACTCTCACAACTAGCTTATAGAAGAGTGCTCTTTATTGAAACAACAGAAAACAGATTCTTTTGAACTGCCGGTGATAAATACACTGTTTGCAGAGGATGTGTGAATACTAATAATATCAACAATACATCCAACCACAAAAGAGGTTAAAACATGAAAATAACTCTGTTTCCTGGAAAGCACTCAGAGCAACTGAGTGTGCGAATCTCAACCAATAGGCATCCCTATGGGGGTGGGAGAAGAAGAGCTCAGCCCATTGACTGGTCCCAGAAGCCAGCAGTATTCTCCTGACTTGTCTGCAATGGTGTCTTCCCCCAAAATTTCTACTTTCTTGAGCCATTTTATACTACTTTCAGGTGGAGCTTAAGCGACTGTAATCATACCTATCTTTGTTGTGACTGGTGTGACAGAAATTTGAAAAACTGCTACCGCAGCGTGGCTGCTTAATCCCATAGTAGCAGAAAGTTCCCTTCTCCACAACACTCACAGACCCTGGCTGCAAAATTTATCTCTTTGCTTAAATATCCATGTAGTATATCAGGAGCCAGCTATACAAAATTCTCCTGGTGAGACAGACATCCAGGTGTGAAAGTGGCATTTCTTGGGAAACTATCATGGCCTTGCATATTCACTACACTCCACTCTGGAGATTTCTTCAATGCTTATCTTCTTTTAGGAGGGGAGTATCCCAATCAGATATTTCCAATAATTTCTCCACATAATACACCTCGAGACTACAGTCACACAAGCTTCTCAATATTCGGGAGGAAATGGGGAGATCAGATGCAGCTTTGTCCTGAGAATTAGAGCTCAAGGGGCTCTCAGGCTGCTCACTATTTGTGGAGTAAGAAGGGCTCATAGTCCTACTATTTAGCAGGACAGTGTTATCAGTCCTGAGGAAGGCCTTGGGTGTAGTGACCAGGCTGAAGGAGGAGGCTGGGGGCATGGCGAAGCACACTGTCACAAGCTGTCAGGCACTAAAACAGGCTCCCCAGTGAAGTGGTCATGGCGCCAATCAGCTGGAGTTCAAGGAGCATTTGGGCGATGCTTTAAGACATATGACCAGAGTTTTGGGTGGTCTTGTGTGGAGTTGGGAGCTGGACATAATGATCCTATACAGCCTCTTTGCTTAAACATTCCCTGATCTGTTCCTCTTTCATGAAAAGTGCACCTTTCTTGCTCCAAAATTTCCACAAGTCTCTGGCACCTAGGATTCCATGAAGCCTAGTCTGGTAAATAAAGAGTCAGGTCAGGAAGGATCTGAGTACTGCAGCCTTTTCCATGTCCTGTTTCACCAGGTACCCTGCCCCTTTCAACCATAGACCCACATTTCCCTTAGCCTACCTTCTTTATGTATTTCTAGAAGATCTTCTTATTGTCTTTGACATTCCTGGCCAGATTCAGTTGTGTAAGAGCTCTACCTTTCCTAAGCTCATCCCTGCATGTATACTTGGACAAAGTCTCTGCTTTGCTGCCAGGTTACCTCTTCTTGTTTTCACCTTCTGTATGCTTTCTTTTTTGGGTTTTAGTTCGATCAGGTAGGTCTTTTCCATCCATACAGGACACCTGGCATTTTTACCTGGAATCTTTTTCATTGGGATGGACCTCTTTTACTTGGGGGAATTGATCCTTGAATATTTTCGAGGTTTTTGGACCCCCTATTCCCCCCAGGGCCGTAACCTGCACATCTGTACTCCACAGACACCTGAAGAAGCCAAGGTCTATTCTCCTGAATCCAAAGGCTGTGAGCTTGTCTCTGCTCTCCTTTTAGAATGCTCAGCTCCACCATCTCCCAGTCACTGCAGACAGGGGTGCCTTTGATCTTCACATTCCCATCTTCTTTGCTGATCCATCGTAAAGAGCCTGTATCCCTCTTGTGCTATGGTTCAGTCATGGGAGCTATCCCACGATGTCTCTGTGATCTGAACAAGACCTAAGCCCTGCAACTGCACAAAGATTATTAGCTCATCATGTTTATTTCTTTTGCTGTTTACAACAGTGCAAAGACACTTCAAAAAGCATCCCACTCCAGAATAATCGTTGGGTGTAGCCTGGCTGGACCTTGTGTCTACGCCATGTTATTGGTGTTCAGAAGCTGTCACACAAGCATTAGATCCCAATTTTGGGCCCAGGATGTCCAGCCAGCACCAACATCAGTAGAGCATGACTTTTGTGAAGGTCCTCTGCTGCTTTTGCCAGGTGCATGGGAGCGTGCTAGACACCCCAGGGAACTGGCATGACACTACTTCCTCTGATGCTGTTAAAATGAGTGCCCAGAACAAACTAAGGTGTCAACAGTGAAAGAATATAGATGTGTCATAGCTCTATAATGCCTTGAGGTTCAGAATATGTGGAAGATGGAGCATAGAGAAAGATCTGGCTGTTCTTTTGGTGAGCTCAACCATTTGGTCACCTGGATCTCTCCATGCTCCATGGGGATAGGTGAAAAAGGCACACTCAGGTGCCTTAAACACAGGGGTCTGTTGTCATTTAGGATGACCAAGAGTATCTTCCTTCCCTCTCTGGTTCTCAGCTGATGCCCAGGAAGGAGGTGGCTATCACAGAGATTTTTCCACCACAGCTTGCCAACAATCACACACATCTAGGACTACCCGAGGCACATTGCTCATTACTGAATATCCGTAACTGAACATCTGACTCCTCATTGAATAAAGACCAAGGACTTAGACCGGGGCTCACACACAGGCAAATCATTGTGTACATCTGAACAGAGCCAAAAGGAATCCCAGCTCCCGTAGATCTGCAGGGAGCTGAATCCCATTTCAGCCCAAGGGTTACTAGCTTTGGATGAGATGCCTGCATTTTCTCAGATGGATCTCTGCCCTGTGCAGAGGAAGTCAACACATCCCTGTCCATGTCTGTGTGTCCATTTTGTTACGGGCCATGAGCAGAGTTTTCTAGATGAAGCATTTGCATCTCTTGTAGGCAAACATGCTCTGGTAGGACTACCTATATTTCTGCAACCAGTCTCAGTCCACTGAACATTGTTGAATCTGTGAATGCTGAACAAGAAGGGATTAGGGAGTAGTGTGGGGGGGAAATGAAGTTAGGACATCTAACTTAAATTGACACATGAGGTATTCCATACCATACACATGATGTAATGGCCCTCCCCCTGCTTTCCAGGGAGGGGAGGAAGCTGCAGCTTGCATGGCTCTTCTTCCGGTTTGCCGGGTTAGGCTTGCATGTGGGTGAGAAATCGCCTTATTGTAAGTCACAGTTTAATTTCAGTTATCAGTATTACTACCCTTATACCCCCTTTGCATTTTTATTATATTTTGTTCTTTGGCTATTTTAGTAAATTAGTTTTTATCTTAACTCTCGAGTTCTACCTTTTTTTTCCCTCTCACTTCCCTCTTCCACTCCGCTGATACCAGTGATATGCAAGGAAATTCTGCTGGATTGGTGAAATGAATGATAGGTGTGTTTGCTGGAAGTGTGGTGCAGAGACCTTGCTCATGTACCTTGAGAAAGCATGGGCATTCAGTGATGGGCAGTGGATTAGTGGATTCCTCTGCTCTCAGCAGGCTCTGTCTTCTTTTAAGAGTAGCATGGGAATGTGATCACACCCATCTCCAAGAGCTGCAAACACAGGGAAGATAGGAAGGAGCCCAACCAGCTCCTCTCTCCCTGCACTAACCCACAGTGAATCCCTTTGCCTCTCGGGCCTCACAGCCATTTACTCTGAGTGCAACAGAAATGCTCAGGATTTCTCACTTCAGAGAAAAATCCTTGTGCATGATGAGGTCAGAAGAGTGTTTGGGAAAAATATCCCTCAGACTGATTTCTGATACCCACAGATAGTTGCACTGTAAGAGCATGGGTGTATTTCTAATACTTCTTTAGAAAAAGCCATACACCGAGCAGACCCTTTTGTCACACTGCTTCTAACAGGGAGGCTAGCTCTGGCACAGAGATGCACATTGCCTGCTTCTGCCTGCAGCCACGGGGATGCCACTGCACAGACAACAGGACTGTCATCAATTTATGTCAGACCTGAGGGCTGACACAAATGCAAGGGTGCAACAGTGGTGCATGGAGATGTAAAGAGAGCAGCACTGGAAACACCACGTCCTGCTGCTGCCCATGGCCATGGCTCCAGGGTAGCAGCAGCCCCAATACGAAGGCAGCAGAGACGCAGCACCCGCTGGGTAGTAAATGGCAGCCCCATAGACATCAGGGCTTCTGGCCCTGATGTGGCCTGATGTGGCAACTGGGCTCTTGGCCCCTGAACCCCTCCTACATGCTGGGACTGCTCCCCATGATCCAGAGGAGATGGGAGCCCAGGTGTGATTTTCTGCTGTCTTCTTTACCTAATCAAAAAGCCCAGTCCCTTATGTACAATAGGTTTAACATACAGAAGAAAAAAGTAGGAGAAAAAGAAGAAGAAAATCCATTAATAGTATTATATAATTGGAATTAAAATGATCATCTCCTCCAAACAAATAGGAAGAGAAAAAGAAAACAGATGAAATAGTCAAACCTAGTATTTCCTGAACATCTGATGGTCTTGTGACAATGACGAACACCTTATTGATGCTGAAGCAACATGTGTTCAGACAGTTTCCTGAGGACATCCTTCAGCTCCTGGTTCCTCATGCTGTAGATGAGGGGGTTCACTGCTGGAGGTACCACCGAGTACAGGACTGCCACCAAAAGTTCCAGGGATGGGGAGGAGACAGAGGGGGGCTTCAAGTAGGCCAACATAATAGTGATGACAAACAAGGAGACCACAGCCAGGTGAGGAAGGCACATAGAAAAGGCTTTGTGCCGCCCCTGCTCAGAGGGTATCCTCAGCACAACCCTGAAGATCTGCACATAGGACAGCACAATGAAAACAAAACAAGCAGAAAAAAATAATGCACTAAATATGACAAGCCCAATTTCCCTAAAGTAGAAGTCTGAGCAAGACAGTTTGATGATCTGGGGGATTTCACAGAAAAATTGCTGCAGGACATTGCCATGGCAGAGTGGCAATGAAAATGTACTGACAGTGTGCAGGAGAGCATTGAGAAATCCACTGCCCCAGGCAGCTGCTGCCATGGTGGCACAAGCTCTGCTGCCCAGCAAGGTCCCATACTGCAGAGGCTTGCAAATGGCAATGTAGCGGTCATAAGCCATGATGGTGAGAACAGAATATTCTGCTCCAGCCAAGAAAAGGAAGAAAAAGACCTGAGCAGCACATCCTGTGTAGGAGATGGCCCTGGTGTCCCAGAGGGTATTGGCCATGGCTTTGGGGAGAGTAGTAGAGATGCAGCCCAGGTCGAGGAGGGCCAGGTTGAGCAGGAAGAAGCACATGGGGGTGTGCAGTCGGTGGTGGCAGGCAATGGCTGTGATGATGAGGGTGTTGCCCATGAGGGCAGCCAGGTAGATGGCCAGGCAGAGCCAGAAGTGCAGGAACTGCAGCTCTCGTGTGTCTGCAAGTGCCAGGAGGAGGAATTTGGTGATGGAGCTGCTGTTGGACATTTGGTGCTCCTGGGCATGGGGACCCATCCAAGGGAAGAATAACAAGTGAAATGTTAGACATGTACAAAAATTATTGCATGTCTCTCGTAAATCTCCTCACTCCCACACACATAATGTAGACATTCACTACCTCCTTATTTTCTGGAAGAGCTTACTGCAGCTCCCTGGGCAGAACTATGTGTTGCGTCTGTTGCCAGAATCTGCTGCTGTGAGCAGAGTACTCTGCCCTTGGGCACTGGAGGAGTCAGTTCTGCTCTATGGCAAAGGATAAAAGGAAGCTAGGATTGACCTCAGATGCCCACTGGCCAGGGGCCTCTCCCTGCTTTTAAGTCCTAAGGAGCAGGTTCAATATTCCTCAAAAAACAACAAAGTAGAGGCTGGTGCTGTCTGTAGCTTCGGATGTATAAGGAAAATTTTGAGGTGTCTAACTGACCTGCACATGTTTTCTAATACTGTTCTCTGAAAGCCTCTAATTTGATTCCCACTGAGCCAAAGAAGTGAAAACTGAAAAGAGAGACAGAGGAAAACCGAGCCTGAAGCAGGAAACATTTTCTCCCTTCTTGCACAGTCCCCTTGGAAACTTCGTGGCAGTGCAGTGGAGCTGTGAGCTCCTGCCCCACACAGCAGCCTCTGGGAGCAGCAGGACCCTGCCCTGCCACGGGAGGCTCCTTCCCCCCACAGCTTCTCCCCACAGTGCCCCGGGCTGCTCCCCAGGCAGGCTTAGTGCTGAGCCTGGCAGGCAGCAGAGACCCTGCCCCAGCACACAGCCCCTGGGTTGCAGGGACCGTGCTCTGCAGGACAGCCATGGGCACCCTGCTGCACCCCCGGCTGCACAGCCAGCTGCCATTCTGGGACACGGAGCCCTCAGGGCTGCTCCTCTGATGCTGCAGCAGGGAACCACTGCCGTGGAGGATGTCCTTCTCAGCAATAACCATGGAGCACCCCCAGCCTGATCTGCTATGGAATGTCCTTGGTCTACTAAACCCTTCCAGGCTTCTTATACACATTGCCCAGAGCCAGAGACTTACAGTCTGTGAGCATTGCTTGTCCAGTGAGCTGATGATGTGAGAGTGAATCCTTCTCTGCTATACTAGATTAACTATGAGAGTCCTCCTGAAAGAGAGGTATCTATGGGAGGTTGAGGGATGGTCCTGCAAACCTGGAGTTGCCACCTGAAACCACAGCCGTGTTGCCCTGCAGCCAGAGACTTGCTGTGTTAAGGTCTGTGTAGCTCTTTCCTGCAGTGAACTCTCAGCACCATCCCGCTCCACACTGTCTTTAATCCGTCCTTCACTTCTCTCATCCTTCCCCATATCAACTGTGGGCTGTGCCCCAGCCCTGATGCACTATGCAGAGGAGCTTCTCCTGGGCAGAGCTGCCTCTCTGCAGCACTGCCCACTTGCCAGCAGCTCCCCGTGTCCCAGGAGCTCAGCAGCAGAGGCTCAGCCCAAGGCCTCCCTTTCTCTGCCTCCCAACTAGGCTCCCTGCAGATGTCCCTGGGGCTCCAGGGGAACCTGATGGGAAACAGGCTGCAGCAATCCCTGCTGTTGCCTTCCTCAGCTGGGCACACATACTTCTTGCCAGCACTGTCATTTCCCCTGTCAGAAAAAAAAAAAAAAAAAAAAAAAAAAAAAAAT
>VXAV01007922.1:62337-72532 GCA_013399715.1 Alectura lathami
CTTAGAATGCAAGTTTTAGATTATCAGGTATGCTAAAATTCAACCTTCATTAATGTTGCATCTTGGATTTTTATTTTTCCTAGGATAGGGGAAAGAGGGCAGAGAAGAAACAACATAATTTTACAATGAATCAGGAACCTACAAAAGTGTTTCAAATTCAGATTTCAGAAAAGTCATTCTTTTGTCCATACCCGTTCAGGAGTTCTATATTACTTTCACAATGATGTACAGCTATTAAAAAATATATCCTGACCTTATTTCTGTGTTATTTAGGTATATTCCTATATGATTAATGTATGTCAGTTTTTAACTATAAAATCAGGAGTGTTTGATAGTGTTGGTTTTTTTGTTTGTTTGTTTGTTTTGTTCATTTGTTTTTAATCATACAGGCTGTGACTTGTGGATCTTGAAGGTTAGGCTTACTATATTGTTTTGTTATGAGCTAAAACAGTTTCTTGAGATTGTTTCTGTGTTCTCAGATGGTTTCAATCCCTGAATACAACTTTTATGATAATGTGTTTGGTAAGTTTGGGTATGCTTTTCTTCCCCATTTCCTGGTGTTTTGGGAAGAGGCAGATTTTAAGATCAGTATCTGAAAAGGTCTATTTCTAACATATGACTGTAGGGTGGAAAAATTAAAAGCTGTTGTTAAAGGTTCGTATCTGTGGAATAAGATGCATGCAATATGTAAAACACGGTAATACAGCACAATATTTACACTGCGTTCACGTATCTGAAATGAACAGTTTTGCTCTCTAATTTGGTTTTTAGGCACAGTCAGATGAAAAAGCAGTTATTGCAAAACTGCATCAGCATATCATAGCCCTTCAAGGCAGTGAATCCATTGCTTTAAGCAAGTTGGAGACTCTTAATACGAAACTAAAAAAGATGGAAATCCATAATCTACATTTAGAGCAGAAGCTTGATGACAGAGAGCAAGCCTTATATTTTGCCCGACTGGAAGGAAGGAACAGAGTAAAGCATCTCCGGCAGACAGTTCAGTCTTTGCGGCGGCAGTTCAGTGGTGCTCTGCCTTTAGCACAACAAGAAAAATTCTCTAAAACAATGATTCAGCTTCAGAATGACAAACTGAAGATCCTAGAGGAAGTTCAGCATGCCCAGCAGGAGCGTCGAAATGCAGAGAGCAGAGCACTGGAGGTGGAGTTAAAGCTGAAAAGTTTAGAAGAGTTATTAATTGCACTGAAGGATACGAGAGGAGCTCAGAAGGTTTGCTTTCTTACAGCTTTGAAGAGCTTTGTTAATCTGATGTGCATTTAAACTATATTTTGTTTCAGTGTGTTTCCTAAACCTCTGCTTTAATGTAGAACTTCATGATCTCAGACTATACTGTGTTAGAATATGACAGCTGTCATTTTTTGTTTCCCTGTTTTTAAAAAGTAATAACATCATACGTTATTTGCTATGTAAAAGTAAAAGATTTACTAATTTTCTTTTTCTAATTAAGTGGCAGAGGAAGTCAGGGCTTACTGCAAACTAAATTAGATTAAATCGAATTAAATTATGCACTAAATTAAATTATGCATTAAATTAAATTAAACACAGAGTATTGTTCTGTTCCATGAGCTTGCATTGAAATTTTCACTACAAATTCATGACTTTTAAATAAACCCAAGGGCAGTATGGGCAGAAATGTTATTATACCCACGTAATTCTACTTAATCATATTTTGCTATTGCAAACAAAGTTGCATTGCAAGTGGAACAAGGCTTTCTGACTTCTCTTCCAGATCCCTGTTTTTTTTTTTTTCTGTCATGATTAAAGATGTCTGCATGTAAGCAGTCGTTACAGTGCTCTTGGCATGCTTTACTTTTAAGCCAATTTTCAAAGATTTTTCTGAGGTAGTCTGACATACATAAGTCTGCTATTCTTGGTACATGTGTGGTTTTGAAAACTTTGTTCTTTTGCAGGGGTTTTTAATGGTTCTGAAAATCTTTTGCCGCTTTAGAAAGACATCCAAAATTCTTGCGTGCTTTTTGTTGTTCAATCTGGACACATGCATAGGTTATAACTTGGTTATGTCATTTGAAAATTATTTGCAGTGAGAGAGAGAGAGTTCTTTTGACATTATAAACATTTTGTCTCTCCAGTTGTATACCACACTTTTCAGTCATTCCTCTTGCAGTTTCATAGTCTTGGCATGCCCTCGCTCAAGGGAAGCTTTAGAAGGCAGAACCTCTTTCTTTCTGTTGCTCGGATAAGTGCCATCTTTCCTCAAAGCCAGAGTTTAGCTGCATCTAGATGGCCTGTGGGCTTGGTAAATTATAATACTGCGTATCATTCATTACTAGGTAATAGAGTGGCACATGAAGATGCAGGAACTCCATCTGCAGGAACTTAAACTCAGTCGAGAATTGGTCAAGCAAAAGGAAGAGATGAAGTACTTGCATAATATAATTTCAGAATATGAATGCACAATCAATAATTTGGAAGAAGAAATTGTGCAGCAGAACAAGGTATGCATTTCTGCATGCTACCAGAAGAACAGCATATTCCCTGTTTTGTTAAATGATTTTAGAAAGATTCTTTGTAGTAAGATTTGTAACACAGATGTTTGGATCTTGGTTCCATTATACTTTCTGACAGCACATTGGAATATTTTGCACTTTGACATCTTTTTTTTTTGTTTGTTTAATTTGGTTATAAAATCCCCATTGCCTTCAATAAATAAAATGTCTTTATCAAACATTTGTTACAGTTTCATGAAGAAAGGCAAATGGCGTGGGACCAGAGGGAAGTAGAATTGCAGCGCCAATTAGACATATATGATCATCAGCAGGATGAAATACTTAGAACAGCTCTGAAGGTAATGATAACTAAACTGGGAAGCACATTTTTCAGAGCTATTGTATCATATGAACATGATTTTTTCTATACAGTTTGAAGAGGCCACAGGATCAGTTCCAGACCCTAGTTTGCCCCTCCCAGAGCAACTTGAGCTGGCTTTGAGAAAGATTCGGGAGCATGTTCGAGTACTTGTGGAAACAAGGGCTACTTGCAAGTCACTGGAGGAGGTAACTCACTGTGTAAATTATCATACAAAGGATAAAGGTTGTATTTCTATGTCCTTCATTATTTTTATGTAACAAGTATTCTTTTATAAATGTCCATCAAATGTGTCAATTCCCTTAGAAGTATTTTAACTCAGAGAGAATGTACATAATATATTTATTTCTAGTTGTGTTCTTTTTGACACAAATAATTGGGGAATGTTTTTAAATATTTGAGATCCTACCTTTACTAGAGTAGGATGCTCTTGCTGTACAAAATTGAGTTGACTGCATCTAGTTAAATTTACATCAGAGACTTTATGGTTCTTAAGCAATCTTAAAAACACCACCTTCTTAGTTTTGATAGCACAAAGTGGGTTACATGAGTATGGAAGCAAAAGATACCCTGAGACTTTTTTGAACAATAATTCCATACAGCCAAAACTGAATGCAAAAAGCCTTTCAATTGTACGTCCGTTTAGACAGATCTTTCGGTTAGATTTTTCAAAAAGTAAGATCTTTTTGCAGCGATTGAATTCTGTAAATATAATAATTGCCTTTTGTTGTAGAAATTAAAAGAAAAGGAAACTGCTCTGTGGAAAGCTGAACAAAATGTTTTATCAAGAGACAAAGTTATAAATGAACTAAGACTTCGATTACCTGCAACATCAGAAAGAGAGAAAATAATAGCTGAATTAGGGAAAAAAGAAGATGGCCCAGAGTACCATCATGCAATAAAAATTGCTCATCAAACCATTGCAAATATGCAAGCAAGATTAAATCAGAAGGAGGAAGTGTTAAAAAAATACCAACATCTGCTTGCTAAAGCAAGAGAGGTAATTATGTTTTAAAGAAAATTTCTTCCATTTTTAAGGTTTTTGTTGATTCTTTGTCTCATTGCTAATATTAAAAAAAAAATTGATCTCAGAACAGAATGCAGTTACTTTTTTTTCTGTAGAAAGTTCATGTAGAATTTTTTAACTTCCTTAAACTAGAATTTTTATGTATATGGTGTCGGTGTAGGAATTAAATTGGTATGGCAGGAAGAAAATGAAAAATCTGCTGTGAGAAGTTGACTCCATGTAGTGTATATTAACAGAAACTTTTCAAGTATTTGCAACAGTGATCTGTGGGCTGCATCTTGTAGTGCATTTGGAAGGTATACGAAAGAACGTGCATTTATAGAAAATATACTTCTTAAATATGCTGTTATTTGATATATATTTTTAAAGTGTAAGCCTCGTGTTAAAGCGTATTGTCATATTCTCAAAGAATATTCTATAATCTTTGGATTCTTAAAGCATATTTTAAAGAAGAAACCTTGTGCTTAAGAGGTGTTTCAAGACTAAAGATGGATCTGTTTTAGTGTGGATTGGGAGCACGCATCTGCTGCAGACTTCCTGTCATCTTCACTCAGTTTACTGTGTGTACAGTTTCATGAATTTCTGGAATTGTGTGCATCAGTAGAACTGTATTTTTATTTTGAACTAACAGGAACAAGAGGAAATAGCAAAGAAACATGAAGAAGACCTTAGAGTTCTGCACCAGAAGTTAGATTTGTGTACTGACAATTCCCTTAATAAATTGAAACAGAATGCTTTGGTGAGTTATGTTTATTTGTGGGATTAGTGAAGTTGTTCCTAAATTTTGAAAATTGTTGCTCAAAAGACCAGTTTTGTATTCAAAAGTAAGTAATAAATGATGACAAAGAATACATGGATGATCTATACAGAAAGAACTTCAGAAATTCTTGAGAAGGAAGTTAAGACAGATAGATTAGAAGACCGGTGTGAAAAACAAAGTTACTGCCTTAGAATACAACATCATTCTTTATATTCTAATCTGTAGACTTACAGGGGACGGAAAGAGGTGTATTTTTTCTCTGTTCTTCATTCAGTCTGTGGTTGCATTAACCTATCTTAATACAGATCTCCTCCTGACACTTGATGATAAGGTGACACCTATATTTAACTGGTTATACTGCGGATTGTTCCACGTGCAGAGCTCTTTTCTAAGCAGTATGACTGTTTTCTCTGTGGACTAAGAGTTGTATCTCAGAAGATAAACATCATAAATACTAATGCTTGGTTATGTTTAAGGTTGAGTTTAAAATGCATCACTAGCCTTTGATTTAAAGCTTAAAATGTTTATCACATACATTTATTCTGTTTTACAGGAGTTAATGGAAAAGCCTTTGTTATCGCTTAACAGCAACAAACATTTCCTCCGTTTAGCTGAAATGGAGCAAACTGTAGTAGAACAGGACAATTCTCTTGCTTCACTTGTTGGTAAATTAAAGAAAACATCATATGATTTGGAGAAGCAAAAAGAAATTACTGTAATGAAAATCAAAGAATTTGAGACTATCAGAGCCCAGTAAGTTTTTAGACTTTTAACATCAGTCACAGTTGGTTAGCTATGCATTGCTGTTACTGAATTGCATGTTACCATGTTTTAGCTGAAATTTAGGTTTGGCTGAAAAAAAAAAAGGAGTTACCATGGTATATAAACATAAATATAAAGAACTTTTACTTTGAAGCCCTTCATCAAGACTAATATTGAAAAACTGTGGCATCAAAAAACGCATCCCAGTTATAAACTTTATGCCATCCAGTGAAAGATAAAGTATTCAATGAGTCTTGGTATGAGAGTTGTCTCTCAGCTACCATGATACTGCCCCCACACATTACCATCCATTTGGACTTGCTGCCTGACAAGTTTAAACTCATTAAAATTTAACCCCTGTTTAAAACAAAAAAAACGAAGGATGATGTTTTCCTTAGCATTTAGGGACAGGAATTAGAATGAACAATGTTCTAGACTGATTCGTCCATTATTCTTGAATAATTTCCTTATTTAGTGAGACATTCTTTGTAGAGACGGTCTTTTTTTTGCTGTTCTTAAATCTGTATATCATTTCTTTACTCAGAGGGTGGTGAGGCACTGGCACAGGCTGCCCAGAGAAGCTGTGGATGCCCCATCCCTGGAGGCGTTCAAGGCCAGGCTGGATGGGCCCTGGGCAGCCTGATCCAGTGGCGGGGAACCAGCCCACGGCAGGGGGTTGGGACTGGGTGGGCTTTAAAGTCCCTTCCAATACAAAATATTCTGTGATTCTATGATGATTTGCTTTAACAGTAAAAAATATGCCCTCTGTTACTTATTGCTAGCTTAATTACTGCAATGTGCTCTATTAATGCTTATTTTATATTAGGCTTCAGGAAAAGCACACAGTTGATGTTGAACAACTGAAAGATGAAGCAAATGCATTGAAGAAAGTGCTGTCTCAGATGGAGAAGGAATTAGCCAATGTAAAAGTTGAACTAGAGGCTCAAAAAGAAGCAAATAATAGAGCACCCACAGCAACACTGAAGAACTTAGTGGAACAGCTGAAGAGCCAGTTAGCCATAAAAGAGAAGCAGCAGAAAGTCAGTCAACAAAAATTACTTATCTATGTCACAAATGATGTTTAATGTGGCTTAATGCTGAAGGATTCTGTGTATAGTACAGCAGGAGTTGGAATACAGTTGCATAATTTAACGTTTAAATGCAATTGCATTTTCTTGTTTTTTAATGTTCCTATTAGCAGCTTCTTTACAAATTTGTATTTGTTATTTTCAGGCTTTGAGTAAAGCACTGCTGGAACTTCGAGCAGAAATGACTGCTAATGCTGAACAGCAGATTATTTCAGCAGCATCCCAAAAAGAGGCGTATATGAACGTCCAGGAGATTGTTGACAGAGAGACAAAGGGGCTTACAGTGAGTACTAGATAATGTCTCTGTATTCCATTGTTATATTCCTGGCAATCCTGATTGTTGCTTTTTTTTGCTGTATTTTTTTTCTTTAGACACAGATAGAGGAATTACATAATCAGAATGCAAAACTTACAGATAACCTTAAAATAAGTAAAAACAGGGAGAGTGCTTTGTTAGATGAAAGGAATGAATTGGACCAAGAACTTCAGAGGAAACAAAAGGCATTTACTAAAATGATGAGAGAAAAAAATGAAATTGAAAAGGAAAATGAAGAACTGAAGAAACGGATTAGGAGGCTAACCACTGGGATTCAGGTAGAAGGGATTTTTAAAAACGTGTTTGATCGTGGTCAAGTGGTTGCATTAAATGGGCTGGATTTGATGGGAAAGATCAAGTAAGTTCCTTTGACAAGTATTGAGACTGATACTTGATTTTAAAATGTTCGCTGTAGCTGGGTTACAGGTGAGCTGTTATCTTTTGCTGTTGGAAGTATGATTTCAGATATAACGAACAGGCTGAAGAATACTTTTTTCTTGATAAGTTTAGAGCCTGAGGAGTTGAATTGCCACTTTTAAGCTTTGAAAAATGGCTGTCTTGAATTTTGTGGCCTTACTGGCTTCCTTTATTTCTTTGCTCAGAAGAGAAGTGAAGGATTTATAGTATAATTGTCTAAACATTCTTTTTGAATTATGTTTTGAATGCAAAGTTAATTTATTGAAGTACTGGAAAAGTAAAGATAATTTTTAAAAGGTCATTTAGGCTGTACGCTAATTCTGCCAGTTGGAATTGAAGTCCTTATTTTTTGAAGGGGGAAAAAATCCTTAGTCATTAAACTTTAAGTTGATGAAATTTTCTCATTTTTCAGAACAAAGCTGATGAACAAAATCTGATAGATGTACTTCAAAAAAAGGTTAAAAAGTTGGAAAATGAACTTGAGAAGAAGTGTGAAGAAACAGAAAAAAAAAGTGTAAGAGAAGACAAGGTATGTGATAAATACTGAGATTGTGGCTTTGAAAAAGGCATCACCAGCTTAAGCACAGGCACCTCACTCAGTTCTCCGCACTGCCTCCAACAACAACAGCCAACCCGCAAACTGCATCAGATCAAAAGCAGTTTCATGGCCATCACTTTTTATGTTCCCCATGGTCTTTGTTACTGCTCTCGTTGCTTAGTACTGAGTGCAGGGATATTGATGTTTTCCTGCCCTTTTGGTAGAGTTAAAGATCCATTACAGATTATAGGAAAATGAGATTTAATGGGTAGCAGTGAAATTGATTACATAACTGATGTCAAATGCGCCTTTGCATTGTATCAGTGCAGTGACACTTTTTGCTTTCAGGAGCAAAAAGTGGGAAGAGACGGGATGATGTCTGTGTGAGTGGTTATTCCTCACAGTAGCAGTCACCACTTACAGTGGGTTCTGATCTTCTGGAGATGTGTTCATTTTACCAATTGGTTGGTTTTGCTTGTTATTTTTCTATTTCGGTAACTGATGACTGGCTTGTCACAGTACCCATTCAAACACATTTTGATATTAAATGTGATTTTCAGACTGAACTTATGCTTCCAGTTAGTTTGAGAATTTTTATATACCCATTGCTTAGTGTTTCACAAACTTGTTTTTTTTTTTTTTTTTTTTTTTTTTTTTTTGAATTTACTTTGTCTGTCTCACAGTAGCTAACTTCAGAATGAAGACAGAAAAGAAAGTACAGGGACTAACTGAGGGAAGGGAAAAATCCAACAACGACAAAAAAGTAGTCATTTGTGATCACATCAGGATTTCATTGACATATATTTTAGGGCTACTTAGTTGTAACTGTTAGTAGAGATACTATTTCTCATACAAAAAAGTAAAATGAGCAGCTTTGCAACATGGGCTTATAAACTCCTGGTGAGCTGCAAGATAAAGGGTAGACCTGCTGTAAATTGGCATAGAAAAACACATCTTTTTTCTTAATCTATCTTCTTTACTAACCTGTAGTTCAAATGAAAAGGATTTATTTCACAAGCACATCTGTTTTTTTTTAAATCTATCACTTCTTCTTTTTTTTTTTGTAAAATGAATATTAACATGTGAAGATGAATTTGATAGTGACATTGAACTGCATCAACTTTGTGTCAGTCGCTACAGCAAATTTAGGGTTAGTAAATCCAACTTGGACTGCTCTTTACCTAATTTTGGCTTAATGTTTTAAATTTAGAAGTGACAAAATGTACCCTGTTTGCTTTTCTAATGTGTTTGTTTGCTATAAGGAAATAATTCAAAAAGAAATGCATAATTTGTTTATATGTTTCACAGACCTCCAAAGATGATTTAATTAGATGGGAAGAACGTAAAAAATGGCAACTCAGAATGGAAGGGATGCGGAACAAACTGAAAGAAAAGGAAAAAGAAACAGATACTTTAGCCAAACAGTTCAGTACATTGAAGGAACTGTATTCTAAGTGAGTTGTTTTTAATACGTTCTGCTACAAAGTGATGGCATAAGAGAAATCCAAATATTTTTGCCAAATAATTCTAACAGCTAGTTATGTTTATAAGACTGATGCCTAGATTTGACATTGAGATTTAAAGGATTAGTTAATTTTCAAGCAGCAGGGTATTCCTTTAGTATCCTTTCACTTGTAAATATCAACAATCTTATTTAGAAGAATCTCTGAATAAAACTAATTTAAGTCCTTTACTATGGTGCTTGTATATAGTGTAGTGTTACTTCCCTGGAAGAAGTAACAGTTTCATGAAGACAGGCTGTTTCTCACCTCTGTGTTACTGAATCAGGCTGCTAGGGTTGGATGCTCTGCTACCCTCACATGTTGTGCTGCTGCAGTACTGGCAGTTCTAGCATGATGAGATGATGATCAAAAAAACAACAAAACACCACATATGCATGACCTCCATGAAAGTTAAGTTTACGCCAGTGCAGTAATGGCAGGGTTGCAGTGATGATGGTTGGTGATCACTTCCAAATGATGATGGTGTTGTAGCTGTTGTGAGAGTGTGGTTTGAAATGGCTTCCAAATGGCCTTTCTTCTTAGCAAATCTTGCAGGAATTTCACATAAAACACAGGCAACACCAACAAGTGATTTATGACATGCATACTGCTAACTTCATGTTCATTATTTTTCAAGATAGAAAATCTTTTGTCCTCAAGAAAACAAGTCAGCAAATAAAGTTTTAGATGCATATTTACTGGATGTTGCAGGGCTGAAAAAGAGAAAGTTCTTCTACAGAAGAAACTGAAAACTACTGGAGTTACTGTTGACCGTGTTGTTGAAGTAAGAGCCTCAGAGACTGAGAAAGAACTGGAAGAACTAAGAAAATGGAATCTAAATTTAGAAAATGAAGTTGCTCACATGAGGTGAGAAGCATTTCAAAAAAATCTGTAAAAATATAAGAAACTAAATGAGAAAAAAAATCTGTGGAAAGAGATAG
>VXAV01007924.1:9827-28241 GCA_013399715.1 Alectura lathami
ATAGATTCTAGATCAAAGGAAAAAAAAAAAAAAAAAAAAAAAAAGGAAAAAAATCCACGCACATACAAAGATACAATCGATGATTTCCTACGTACTAATCCTTTCTCCCTCTCTTTTAGAGGATTCTCTTCCCATCAGTGGTCTATGCAATGTTCAGGTTCCCAGACCTGTGGACTGTAAAACCCTGTAAAAATTATAAAATTCAAGTTACAAATGTTGCCTAATCTCATCAGAGATAATCATATAACCAAGGTTAATTGTTGTACCTAGACATTTCTTATTTTGCCAGTGTAGAAGTGCATAAATACAACACAACATACACTGCAGCATGCAAATATGGCACCTACTTTCAGACTGTATTACAAATTCTGTAAACAGACAGACACTCTTCAGCTGCAGAAACACTACCAGGAGAGCCCAGAAGCCTCACTGACCTGGTCTGGCATTTGGCATTGCATAGTTGCTCTTATGTCAACACTAGACGGCAGAAAACTAACTCCCAGCTTCTTTGGTGCTCAAAACCACAATAAACACAAGCCTTTGGAGACCATGTCAAAAATACTTCCAGCACTAAAATGTAGAGAAAATCTTTGTGCTACTGAAAGATGAAAATTTGTAGAAAGACTTCTCAGCATGAGGGAGATGGTACCGCAAATCTTTTCAAGCTTGCTCTTTAGCACAAACAGCCTCATTTTACTGAATACAACCAGATATTTGTTTTTCACTGGGTACCACTCACTGCCCTGTGCCACACAAAGAGCATAACTTTGAAATTACCTGTTTCATGTACATACTGTAACTTTTGGACAGATGCATAGGTCAGCAGTCACTTGCACAGGAGCCATCCTCCTTACCAGCATTTTTGGAACAATCACAGAATCATAGAATGGCTTGGGTTGGAAGGGACCTCAAAGTTCACCTAGTTCCAACCCCCCTGCCGTGGACAGGGTTGCCAACCACTAGATCAGACTGCGCAAGGCCCATCCAGCCTGGACTTGAACTATCTTCCAAGAGAAAAAATATAATGTTTCACAGAAAGAAAGAAGTGGTAGAGAGATTGCTATCTTTATTACTTTTCTCCTCAAATACAGTCACAAATACCAAAAGAATATTTCTGTATTATACATAGTGGCTAATGCAAAATATTTCAGCTGTGTCAGCAGCCATTCAATTTTGGGTTACATTTTGGCATTTCAGACAAAAGACATTCTGGCAGAAAATGAAACTGAGGAACAAGTAATATGATTATGACAATTTATAACAGTTGTAAATGTGCTTGCTAATCCTTTGATAACTTGTTGTTACCTTTCAGTTCCCAAACGTATCTACGCAAGTATAAAGCATATTGGAGGCAGATGCTGCAGCAGATGAATGTGCTTGCCAAGTGGTGTTTTGTTTGTTTTCTGGGTTTTCTTTTTCATCTAGGTATTCTCAGTCTGTAATGTTACATGCACCAAATAGTTCTTACTTCTGCCACACTTTATGCAATACTCTGGCACACTGATTAATACAACCTTTATTATTTTTGCCATTCTTCTCCCATGTTCCTGTTAAGCCTCATCTCTCAGCCTTTACTCAGATAAGTAACATCACTTAGTCCAGTTGCACTAGAAAAAATAGCAATAAGCTTCAATGAACTGCAAAGTCATATCACACCTGAGCCAATCCAGTAAAGCCTTTCTCTTTTCTTTCTTAACTCCGAAATGTCGTAATGGAATACAATAAAACAAGACAATTTGATTTCAGGACAACCAAATTTAAAACCAAGTTTCTTTTACAGCCCATGTATAGAAATACAGCATTTACACTGTTATATTAATCTGTGGAAACGAGTGAAAAACACCTGGAAACCTTTAATTTTGCTTATTTTCTTAATTTGTTGAAACTTGATATATCAACACTGTGTCTTTTTGTGATTTTACGCTGTTTCTCATCACCCAAAATACTGAACACTTTTTACCTTAAATTAATGGGAGATGGGTTTCATGTTCTCTCTGGTATTCACTTGTTTTGCTCCTTGAAAGTCTGTAAGGGCATGAGTTAGTTGTTTTTAATTTCTAGAGTTCATCCACTTTTAAGGTTATCATCTTCTGGAATTCAAGAGGGGTTAGTTGGCTGCTTAGTGAACAGAGAAGAGGGCATCAACAGAATTGCAGCATTTTTGTAGGCTGTTCTTATTCTTGAAAGAAGTGAATGTACACACGTGTGCACGCATGAATCTTTACGAGAGCATGCATGTAAGCAAACGCTGTCACGTAAAAAGGCTGGAAGTGTTTGGGAGCTCAAATCAGTATCTTTCCCCTCTAAACTGCTTTATTGCTGGCTTTCCCTCCCTCTTGGGCGTGTGTTCAGCTGAGACCAGGCCAAATTGGCAGTCATTTTCAAAGCGCTTGGCAGGCCCATGATCCCTGGGAGTTTTCAGCTGACATCTTTCCTTCAACCAGTCTACGCAAGGGTCAGTGGGAGACCTGACTCCCAGGCCCTGGCTTGCTCTGGTTGTGTCATGAGTCAGGACCAATATAAATTAAAACCTTAAAGCCATACTGTGAAGGCATTCTTTACCCCCTGAGGTATTTTTTTTCCCTGTGACAGACTGTCTTTCTACTGGTTTCTTATTTTTCTAGTTGTGGATAATACAGTAGTATGTTCCTGTTGGCTGAAGAGAGGGGGAACAACTGGCTAACAGAGAGTTAAACATCCACCAAATTTTTAATATTTTTGGTAGATTTGTTGATGCTCAACAAGCAGTAGTGAAATAATAATAATAATACTAGGGGCTGCTTATCACTTACAAACAATAGTCCAATGACAATATTCACACTGACGGAAAAAATGGGAGTAGGAATTAATAGTGACAGTCCTGCAGGAAACAAGGGAGAAATTGGATACCAAGTTATAAAATACAGACTAACCCAATAGGCACATGCTGCTGTTATTATATTAATATTGTTAAAAATATCAAAGCACTTTAAAAATGGAATTGTACTGTAGGTAGATGGACAGTATTATTTCCACATTCTTTTAAATAGAAATTTTCACTCCTTGTTTGGCTTGGAGGCATGGATGTAATTTGTTGCTCAAAAACCAGCAGCTGAATGCTCTGAAAAATAAGACTCAGGATTAAAGTCTCTCATCTGAAGGACGGAATCAGGCTACACTGAGAGCTCCGTTATTAAGAAAACCATCTGAGTCACTGCAGATATGGATTCCACTGATGTTGTTCAGAAGTGGGGTGGGCCATGCTTATTTAGTTAGTGAGAGAAAAGGGAGAGATTTTTTCTTCCTCCATGCAAAAAAAAAAAAAAAAAATGGAGGAAACCTAACCAAACTCATGTGAATAAAGAAGTAAATATGAATCTCAACAAATCTCACACACTGATCAACCCAATCTCACAGCCCTGGCTCACAAGAGCACAGACTTCCCTGAAAAACTCATCGGATGACTACACATAGATAAACTGCACAAGACGAGCTCCAAATAATGAAAGAAAAGACCACGGTATCAATATTGGTGGTTCGTGGCATTGTTGCAGAAGCTGCTTTTCTTGCTGTGCTCGTACAGCACCTAGCACGGTGGAGGTCGAGCCCTGATGTACACCTCAGAGCCTGGATAATCACGATGCCTCACAGTAGCACCATTTTGTCTGAATTCAGAGGATTAGGGAATCAATGTGGCTTCAAATATTGCCCCAAGAGGGAACACAAGAGGGTGCCCTGGAAGGTGCAAAGGAGCAAGACAGCCCCACGCAGAGCTTCTCTTCCTTCCGTCCCCACGTGGATGCAACGGACAGCTGTTGCCTGTGCTTCTCCCCCATCTGAAACATCTGTACCCAAGGGCAGGTGATGGAGGTGACACAAACAGGGGCCTGTCCCAGCTCAGCACAAGGTTCCATGCCACCCCGACTCGACTCGCGCTACAAAAAGCTACAAAGCAAACGTGCTCCATTGCCCCAGAGCCTGTTTTCACCACTCTTTTTCAGTTGATTGCAAACAAAGATATCTGTTCTCTCACAATGACTTCAAGCAAGGTCACCAACCTGTTTTCTTTCAGCTGGATTTCTTAATGCAAATAATTTCAATCTCTGTTTTTAGTAACGATGCATTTCCTCCTGCTTCATCTTTCTGTCAACACTCGGAGAGCCAAACCTTCATTTTCTACCTGACACTGAGCCTTGACTTAATAAGCAACAGGGGTAAAATATCTACTCTTTACATGTCGGGCATCCTGAGGTATATACAAGCATCGCTCTAAGACGTGATAAAGTAATCTGAAGCCAGGCCCAGCCTGCCAGTTCGGGCCTAAAGGGATTTGATTCAGTGTCAAAACCTTTGGCTCAGGAGGTCACTCTCTCTTCTTGCTTTTCTTATAACAAAGGCAGAGGGCTGGGGGGGAAGGGCTTCCTCTTTTTTTTTTCCCCTCTCTCTTTTTTTTTGTCTTGTGAATTCATCAACTGTTGTTTGTTGAGCAGTGGGCCTTTATTCAGCCTACTGAAACATTTTCATTAGACTGAGGCCTCTGAAGTGTGCTAGCGGCTGGGACCGTGCAAGTACAAAATCTTAGGCCTCTCCAGAAGCTGGCTGATTGAAATCAGCACTGTGTCAGGGGCTGTCATATCTCAGAAAAGACATAAAACACACGGAAACATCAATAAGCAACAAGCCTCTGACAGCTCTGAGACATTCCAGCTGACAAGAAGAGAAAAGGGGTAAGGTTAGGGCTCATGGGGGATATTTAAAATGCCTAACAGCCAGCCGAAGTGTTGGCAGGCTTCAGGGAGGCCCAGAAAAGACAAGATAAAGTCTATCAGGTTATCACCTGGTTCGAGACAGATCCCTCACAGCAAGGCCACAGGGATGAGACAATGACACAATGGTTTTTTTTTATTATTATTATTATTCTATTTATTTATTTAAAAATGTATCAGAAAACAGGCTGCATTTACACTGAGGTTACCCAGACAACGTTTGTGCCAGAGAAGATTAAAAAAAAAAAAAGACGAAAAAGGAGAAGAAATGTAAAAGAGGGAAGACAAAAAGAGAATCCTGTGAGTTAAAGAATTCTGCTTCCAGCTACCATGTACAGAAATCAAAAAGAATTAACAAGGGCTTTTTTTTTTTTCATTTAATTTCCTGTACACCAGACTCTTTTGTTAAGAGATCAGAGATATTGCTATTTATTGAATTTTTAATATGATCTTTATTAAAAGGCAGCACACATGTTTGGTTTTCTTTTTGTTTTTTTTAAACATATATGGGTATAAAAATCAAAGCACAGGAATGAACCATGGCTGTTTGATTTTGGTCTTTGTATAATATGGTGATTCAGACTTATTTAAATTTTAAAATAATAAAAACCCAGCCCACATGGAAATGACCCCTCATCTTCCTTTTAACTCTGATCTATTCTGCAAAGTAAGCAATGGGCCCAGAGCAGCACTTTGACCAATCAGATAATGAATTCTGCCTTTGGATTTAGCGTAAGATCCAGAAATGAGGTGCACAGCCAAGTAAAATGGGCTATCTGTAATTATTTTACATTTTAGATTACCAATCACTGCAGTTTTAAGTTCAGAATTTCACCGGGTTAGCCTTTAGCACAGATTTTGTCGATGATGAAAGGAGTAGAAATCAAACTATAGGACCTGCCTTGCTTCTGGGTGCTGCAGGACATATTTTGTCCTAGAAGAGCCGAGATTGCTGGAGAAGAACCTGTTATACCCACTCATTTACAAAGCACACCAAACCGTTTTCCCCATTGACAAAAGCAATTCCAGCCTCTCCTTCTGTAAGCATTTGGCATGACAAAAGCATAACAACTTCTTGAGGTTAGACTAGCGCTAAAATTTGAGCAACGTAAGAAGAAACAAAAGCATAACCTGATCAGAAGGCTTTGCTTGCTCTGTCTGCACCTCTACAGTTTTTCTGTAGAACCTGTCACTGTATTCTGCAATCATTTACAGTGCAGACTAGACTCAGACTTCATGTAACATCCTACTTGTTTCCTTGATACTCTGCTCATATTGGTGTAAATCCATAGGATTCAACTGAGTTTTACTGCATATGATTACTATTGTTCTAGCCTGAAACCTGGGAGACTGAGATTCAAATATGTTCCTTTGCCAGGCTTCAGCTCTGTATTACCTGTGAACCACTTGGTCTTTTGACAAAACCTTCTGTAACTGGAGCAAATGGACCTCAGGAGTGAAGGTAGCCATGAGCCCTAGTACCTCACGTTCAATTTATTTTTTTGGCATGTTAGCTGGATTTCCTAGAGCCTATAATGTCACATCCCTTTGTAAAAGGCACTGTTGGAGAACTTCTCAGTAGCAGTCTTCAGGGGTTTGTTGGCCATAGCATCACAGAAGTGCAGGTAAACTATGGGGGAACTGCTGGGGCAGGCACAAAGATCCAGAAACCATCCCACACAAAGCTCTGGGGAAATTCCAAAAACCAACAGACAGACTGCATTTCTCTTCTTCTGATCTACAGGTTGCTGCTGCAAAACATTGAGAACACAACCTCTGGGCTTTGCCTTCCAAAATGTGAACTGTGAATAACAATTCTTTCCTGTAGCACTTGCTTGTGAAAACTAATTGTGAAGTTTGATATCACTGAACAAGGTATCGCACATACAGCCCTCTGTTGTGTCCCATGAAAAACTGGTTTAAAGACCTACTCCAGTATACACCAAGAGGCATAGTCAATATGGTAAGTGATCAAAAGAAAACAGGTAGAGAGTACAGTAAAATGTATTTACAAAAAACATTCTACACTGCCATTACATTTAAGAAATAATATTAACAAGACATCAGCAATTCCCACTTATGAAAGATACAATTTTTCCTGAATTAGGAAGTTACACAAAGTACAAGGCATGAAGTTACAAGGACCAGAGGATGCATATCACTCACGTTCTTTTCATCAGCCTTTGAGATCAAAAGCACTCTTACAAAAGATGTCCCGAGCCTGAAGCGAGGACAAGTCTCTTGACTGAATGCAGCATGTGTCAACCTGGACACCCTTTGACCCATCAGGTTATTTCTACTTCTGGCACTAAGAATTCCAGAGAGGATACCTCATCTGTGTCTTTTCTTTTTAATGGAAAGTGGGATCTATATCTAACATCATAAGTAATTACTCACTGTATCAATAATTGTGAAGGGTGGTATGTGGCTCACAGATGGCCGGTGGGGAACAGCAGGCATAGACAGAATGGTCCAGGTGCTATTTGATGTCGGTAGGAGTAAGAGTCATCTTCTAGCTTGGCACAAGAGACTTTGTTAAGATTACAGGAGTGCAAAGGTGAGGTTTCACATGCTCTTGCACATGACCTGTTCTTTCTGAAAACCACCTGTATCTCAGGACCTCGCCAAAAATGTGAAGTGATATGGGTCATTGCCTTTTTTTTTTTTTGTCTACAGATTTTTCTGACAAGTATTTCTCCAAGGGTAAACAGATTTAACTTTCCAGTGGAAACTAGTCTCTCCATAGTTCAAGATAAAACTTGATGTCCATATTTTTCCAGTATTTTGAGCAGGAACTTTGTTTCAGGTGCAGTGGTCAAAACAAGATTCTCTCCTTTTACTGCAGAAAAGAACGCTAGTTTTATTTTTTTCCTCTTTTATCCTTCCCTATTCTTTTGAACACATTTTTTGAAGAAAAGGAAAGATCAAACAAAAGTCTTTTTTTCCCTTGAGATAAAATAAATGGTACTAAGACTCCTTACTTCTTAAAAGAAGTCCAGAAGATGAACTTAAATAGATGAAGGTTTTGTTCCTCTGTGTAAAGACTCAGTCTGTGGAAGTTACACTGAAAACCTGCCAAAGAACCTTCTAAGTCTGAAAAATCAGGTTCACTGATCACTTCCTTTTAAGTGTATCTGGCAACCAGTACTATTTTTGTGACTCAGACTGAAAACTGATTTATCCTTAGTCTGTGGATATTAGGCATTTAAAATCCCCTAGTATGACATTGACTGCTATGAGATACAGAGTTGATTTTTACTGTGGGAATGAAAATATCTATTGAGATGCTCAGAACCTCAGATAACTCAATTTGAGACTGCAGCATCACTGAGGTCCAACTTATTTCCACTGAACAATTTTATTTGAAGGCTTACAAAGTGATGTACTGAAAACCTAAGTTGGTAATTAAGAAGCTTACAAACAATAGCAATATAGAAGCGTGTTGAAATTTTAAACTTTTTGGAGAAACCAGGCTGAAACATGACTACAGATATCACAAATGGGATATGTAGCAGAGCAGAAATGGCTCAATTCCCTTTGCAGTAAAATGTAATTTCATTAGTAGTCAAAGTGGTTCATTAACGTGTATCAGGATGTATTAATTCAGGATAATAGAAGGGTTTTTCCCCTTCTTTCCTTCACTGGACCAAAAAGAACAGACTGAACTGTGCTGACCACCTTGATAATCAGTGCTTGGTCTGAATGCCAATATACAGTCAGTCCCAGGAGCAAACACATTGTGGGTGTACCTGAGTTACCGCCTCCATTCTTGGAGGGACTTCTCATGCATTTAACACAACTTCTGGGGGCACATCTGCCACTTTTCATGGGCATAGTAAATCTCTAGGATCTTTTTCCCCATAGAACTGTAGAAGTTCTCTAGCCTTCTAGGCACAGGAAGAGTCATGGCAAGGTATTGGAAGAGTATTCAC
This sequence comes from Alectura lathami, assembly GCA_013399715.1. Classification (NCBI taxonomy): domain Eukaryota; kingdom Metazoa; phylum Chordata; class Aves; order Galliformes; family Megapodiidae; genus Alectura; species Alectura lathami. The sequence continues at coordinate 18,505 of VXAV01007924.1, forward strand.
AATTTCAGGGATGCATCACTCCGAAGAAGAACTGTATCGTTAATGTGTAGTCAGTCCAGCCTGTAAAGCCACTTAGACTAGACAAAATTCCTAGAAATTGTGGTGAGAATGAGAAATGATAAGGGGTAACTTCCACATACAAGTATTAGTAACTCTTTAGTGAAGAGTATGCATACTGCCACAGCGAAAATACATGGGTAGGGATTACAAAAGAACTGAAAACACACTGTGGTAGGGTTTCCATAGAAGAGTTCAGAAGGATTTATGTGGTCTTCTAGTCTATACTATCTGGTTAATGTTTGTACTATAAGTGGTCTAGGATGAATGGCTCCTCTTGCAAAATGCTTAGCTCAGGACTTTGCAGCTCACTGCATTGCTCTCTTGGCTATGACTGTTTGCAGGCAAAGCCTTACTTGGAGTGCAATCACTAGTAAGGTGAGCGGGATTTACCATGCCTTAAAGTAATTACATGCAGCTTCAAACTCAAAGAGTTCAGTGGCAATGAAAGTCCAATGAAGTATCATATTTACAGGAACACGCGTTCATGCAGCGCAACACTGCAGTCAGAATGCTGGAAATACATTTTCTACTGTGTTTGCTGGGAATTAATTTTCATGAAAATAGAGTGTCATCTCCCTGAATTTCCCCACACAATCTGAGTACATGCCATTAAGTACCACTTCTTGAAGAAATTTGCTAGGTTAGTTATCACCAAAAAAGGCCACTCACCAAGCAGTGCGGCTGTCTCAATTTGTGAGCTGTGCTTACTGTCCTTTAGAGACTTTGATTTAAGAGCATTATGAAACCATGTAATTTTGGTGTAGTCTTTTTATTCCCATGGTAATTTATGTCTGTGGGTAAGCATTTTATTTTATCAGAGCCAGGGTGCCAGAGTTATTTTCTGAAACTCTTGAGTTTCCCTTTGATGCTACTGAAACTAAAACCAGAGCTGCAGATAGTACCCGTGCTGTTTGTCACAGAGTCAGAGGTTAGAATGCATTTGATGTTATTTATTGTGGCTCATCCACTGCAATACTTACTGTTGCTCTTCTCATAACTAATACAAAAATTTTAGTAACAAACAACTTAAGAATAGCATATAGCGGACTGTGTCAGTCACCATCAGCTTGACAAAGAGCACATTACACAAGTATCGCCAACTGTTTTCTATGCTGTGGTAATTTCATTTGCCTTAGGAAAATTTTAATTAAAAAGACAAAGTCAAATCTTAAATATTTTATTATTTAGAAAAATGATTTGCATCTTCAGCAATTAAAAGACACTGAAAGGTATCGCCGGACTTGCTATGTATAAGTGGTATAAAATGTACATTGTCCACTCCCAATTTATTTCTAAAGTAAAGATTTCCTATCTGTGCAACTAATCACATAGAGAGCTAGACTACCTCCTTATTCCTAACAACTTAAAAATTATACCTATCTTCCTCAGTACATCCTTACCCTAACCCAGGTCTGAAAGGGAGATGAAAGAATGAAACACTTTCCAAGATTTTATCAGAAAAATATTAGCCATTCATTTTTTGAAGAATTCCATGCAGTCTTTTTCAAAAGAAGGACTGTTACTATTTTGCAGGATGTCTTTGGTGCTCCGGGTCCTCTACCTGAAGAAAGGTACTGGAGGTGAAAACCCAGTGAGATCACATTATGCTTGGGGACCAGTACAATTTACGCACCAACTGCAATAAAGGTCCACAGATGACAGCTGGGAAACACTGCACTGAGACGTAGCTGTACATGATTGCAAAAAAAAAGGAAGTAAAAGGTGGAAAGGCTAGTAAGCCAAAGGAAGAAGATTAGTCTTTATAATCTCCATCTCAGATGGCTCCATCATTCCCAGTTTTAAACCTCCCAAAGCTCAGTCAGAGCAGAGAGTTCATGCAACAAACTGCAGACAGAAAAAGTAGAACATGCATATCAGAAAACTAATTTGAAAATAAAGAACAAATGTACACTTTAAAATAATATATAATTAGCCTTTTTTAATTACCACTTCACTGTCATTTAGTAAAAGGTGATGGAAGTTCAATAAAATTAGATGCTTTTATTCAACATTATTCAAATTAATTTGCATATTCAATTCTCTTTAATAACTCCATGATACAGTAGGTTTCTTTTATCCAAATTTTAGAATACATCTATGTAATCGTTATCTAAGACTGCAAGCACTGTTGCAAAATTCTGATAATTTCTGAAACAGAATATTATTAGAAGAAGAAAAGTCATTTTATTACTGGCCATGAGCCTGATTATGCATCCCACAATGCAATTAGGAGAAAGAAGTGCTTTTTCCTTTCCAAAAGAGGAGACAGAAAAAGAGCCATAGGACCACTCTACTAGATATCCCATTTCTTTAGGAAGAATAGACTATCTCCTGCAAATCTGCTTCCAACATAATCTTTTGTTGCTCTTAATTGTCTAAAACATCCAAGCCAAAAGCTGCTGCCTTCTCCCCATCATTGCAAAAGCATGAATATTTTCAATTCCTCATATACTTCAAATCCACTAATATGCACTATCAGACCTGTCTGTTCCATGTGAGAGCACTCTGTCACATCCTTTGATGGTGAGTACCACAAATGTCATTTACCTATTCTGTGCTCTGTTGTCTTTACACCTAATCTTCACTGAGATTTCAGCAGCAGTATCTTGTAACAAAACTCTCTCCCTGAAGGAAAAAAGCTGCACCTACAAGCATTCAAGTGAATGACTCTTGATACCAGTCAGGAACTTAGCTATGTTGCACTGCAACATAAAGAAATGCTTCTAAGCCTAAGAGTTTGCCTGTGATCAGCATCAATGAAAATTTCACTTGAGCTCAATTACATCAGTAGACTTATGTATTTCCCATACAGCTATCTATGCATGATAATACAGTATTAATGTACACAGCCAGAGCACTGAATAAATGTTATATCTAAAGGAAATCAAATAAGATTTTTCTCGACATTTTTCTAGGAAACTCAGACTTTACTGTTTATAAGTAAAGGTTCTGGAGAAGGAAAAATTCAACTCACGGCACTGCTACCTTTCAATTTCTCATTAGGGCTGTCTACTACATGGATGATTGTAGACTAGACTGAGGAGAACAAAATTTGATTTTTTTTTCCAGGAACTCACAAGTTTCACATTTTTCTGACCCATCTTAGTAGCTCTTTTTGGTGCTGACTCACATACAACTATGATTCAAATAGAGATAAGATGGAAAATACCATTAGAAACTTTGGTTGTATTTTTTTTTTTCTTTTATTTGTATCTAGCTTCTGAACTGTTTCTGACCAATGATATTTTCATAAACAGATTGAGACTAATAACTGTGATGATCTGCACGTTCCTAAGGATATATCGCAATGAATTTCTTCATTTGGAAAAAGCCTAAAACTACTATGGTTAATTTTGCCTGTATTCTGTCCAACCACATATGTCCACCCTAACAATGCCATGCCATTATACTAACATAGTTTCATTATGCTGCCAAATTTGCCACAAACACTAATATTCTACTTTTCTAAGGCTTTCATAAAGACTTAATTTAATATTTCCACGTGCAGAACATGGGTATGGTTACCAACTGATAACAAAACTAGTAGCATTCATCAAGCATTGCTATAAATCTCTCCACTGAAATAGCAATAATATCGCCTTCCAGCAACCACAATAAATGCAACGCTTAATCTCTCTGTGATATTGTATAACTCTAGCCTGCAGCTAGACTTCCACTGTAGGTGGTACTGTAGAGGATAAGTCTGCAGTGACAGCACATGATATGTTCCTCTTTTTCAACAGACAGAAGTTCATGAGGTGTGTTTTTTCACTTTCCGGAGAGAATCCAGGATTTAGAGAGGCATAAGAAAGGAAAGAGAATGAAAATTACTTAAGTGGAGCAACACCACACTTTAGTAAGTTTAGTAAGAACCCTACGCAATTTTTTAGATTTTTTTCCTCCAAGGGTGAATTTTTTTTTCTATATCCCTTGAAAATTCACCTTATCCTCACTTCTGTGGTTCTTTGGAGCTCAATCTTTGCTTTATCCTTCTCCAGCACAGTCAGTGATATATCTGCCACAGTGGGTTTTATGGGAATTCATACTTTATAGCACATTTCTACAGTAGCTGGTGTTGAGGAAGGAAATAGAGATATAACCACTTTTTTTTTTTTTTTTCATAAAAGTTTCCAGTACCAGCTGCCAGATCACAGAAGTCTAGGCATCATCAGAGCAATGTTCACTGTTTCTGGGAACGCTCATCCACAGAAAATGTCTTCCTTATTTCAGTGCTTGTCCGTTGTCCATCACCACAGTTCCTATTTCCTAATTGTTCCTATCTGTCAACATTAGGCATCTAACCATAAGGTTGCTCTGCAAGCAGACAGGAAAGCAGCCCTGCTCAGTTTGGTGTATCCCTGGGGATGCACACATTCAGGGTTCCACGCAGAGGAGCTTTCAGCACCAGCGTCTGAACCAGGCGTTGAAATTCCGCATCAGACTACCCCTACCCCCAAAAGGAAGGCCAGTCCTGTACCACTCACCTCCCACAGCGATAAGTTGAGGAGGAAAACAGGAGAGGACCAGTCCTGAGCATCCCTGCTGGACAGTGGCCCACAAGGCGGGCCACATAGCAGCACTCCCACATCAGCCCTGCTCTTTGAAAAGCAGCCTCATTCCACAGGCTGCTGCTTGCTGCAGGCTGGAGCTGGTGTGACAGCCAGCAGAGGACCTGGCCGTGGCCTCTAGCTGCACACCATGCCCTCTCGGAGCAGGGCTGTCACAGGTGCTCGCTCCCCCTCCCCTGCGTGTCAGGCTGTAATCCTGCCCTGCTGCTCCAAGCCTCTGAAAGCAAAGCCTCCTACCTTCTGCTTTGCTGTTACCATAGGTATGTAGCATAGGGCTAGATTTGACCTAAATTTGATTCATTCATTTTTCCAATGCTTTACAGGGTACTTAAGCCCTGGGTCAGCAAAGCACTTAATCACATGCTTAACCTTAAGCACATGCTTAAGTGCTTAATCAGGGCCTTGTTGCTATATAAAGCACAAAGCTGTGACTCAATTTGAGTGACTGAGTTGGAAAACTGAGACCCCCATTCTCATTTGCTTACCACAATGTATATGTATAAGATAAATCACTTACATTAACCATGTGTTTAAATATATTCTAGTTTAAGGCCTAATGCAGGTGTGTACAATACTATCCAGACAAATCTGAATATCGGGGTCCCTGCAGGATTATTGGCTGTTGAGAGAATCACACACTGGATGCAGAAAGTGATACACTTTCCTAAAGTAACTGTTGCCATATATTAATATTCTATTAATAGTAATGATTGATCTAATAAGAAAAAAAGGATTATCTTTAAAGGTAAACTCAAACTGAGCTATTCACACGTAACGCAAAGCCACTACTTATAGCAAGATGCACCCATCTGCACTCTACAACTACATATGCAGTTTCAAGATTACTATTTTAAAATGTGTACTGCATCCTTATCTAGCTTGTCCAGTAGGTGCTGTTATTTGTAGAATTTGTTCTACAGTTCTGCAGGAAATTTTCCTTTTGCTCGAATGGTTCAGATTTGCCTCTGCTGTGATTTTCTTCTGACTAAACATCCTCTGAAACATTTTTTTGATGCTTCCCAGAATTACTGGCACTCTGATTACAATATCCTGTTGGATGGATACCATGAAAGCTGCTACCTTCAGTAACTATCTAAAACGTGCAGAATGTCATATAAAGCAGTTTATCGGAAAGCAGAAGGGAGGACAACAGACTTCTGTGTGAACTGGGAATGCTTATCAACATATTTGCTTTTTCATATTACCTTCCTCACTTATGATGTTTAACAGGAGCATTATGCCATGCACATTTTGTACCACTGTTAATTAGGAATGGTTGTGTTCCAAAAGTTTTGGATAGGACTGGTAAGAAACTTTTATTTTTAAACTTTTATTTTTATTTATAAAATAAATGTGTGTAGCAAAAGCTTTAGGCACAATAACTCACAATCAGTGCAAATAAGTCTCAGTTTCCCCAATAAAATCATCAATTCATCATGATTACAATAAACCACTATAAAAATTATTTTCCCCTACTCCACCACCAAAGAAGCATATTCTCAGCATCCTCTAGAAAATGTGCAATGTCATTTCTTTGTGCTGCTCCTATATGGAATAACTGTATTCACTCTTCTTCCGCTGAATATAAGGAAATAGGATAGTGGTGTCCTAAATACAGTCATTCACACTAGGAAAGGTCCCCTCCTGACATTTTTGCACTAGCTTAACCAATGCCAGGCTGAAAAAGATTCTCCTAAGTTTTGGTGAATTCAGTCCACTGCAATATGATTATTACTTTTTCTCACTAATCACACTTCAAAGAACTATATGAGAAATGAGCTTGGAAATGACAGTATCCTTCCCTTTACAGAGAAAGAAAATCACATGGCCACCACACAACCCAGCACCATTTTTTCTCTCTTTGCCTTTGTACTGAACCCATTAACTGGGACTTCCCAGAAAGGACCAAAGCTCACAACTGTCCTTGAATCAGTACTCCTCTGCAGCACTGGGGCTTCCTAAATTGAATGGTTTATGGCCAGAAGAGCCATATTCAAATGGAGCATAAACAGGAAGAATGTCACAGGAGTATTATGTCATATTATTCTATGATTCTCTGATTATCTCCTGACATGAACAGCTGATGGGAAATGGCAGGGGGAAGAGGAATTATTGAGGGCTAACTATGAGGCCCCTCTTGAAGATCCAGCCCAGAGACAAGCCCACAGGTTTCTGGAAATGGATGAAGCTGGGAGTGGTTTTTTTGTCTACCCTGACATTTTTGATACACACATTAGTTCCATTTTTTAAATTACCTTGAAGTTCATTCCAAACAAATTTGCATTATTTTGGCTTTTACATTGCTACATCCAGTGCTGTGGAGTCACATCTGATGTGTAATAGTGTTAAATAAAATCACGCTTTATTCGTGGGCTGGTGAAATCAATGTTTTCTATTACAGGATTGGTGCATGGTTTATTTCCATCCATTATATTCTCCGCACAGCAATAGCAGGCTCTCACATAGGACTTGAACACCAACCACTTATTAGTTCATGGCTGGAAGCCATCAGCTCTGCGTTATACAAAACCCCTGATTCATCACTGCCTCACTCCATCCTCGCACCTTTCAACTCACGCGTCAGAGATAAATACAAAGTAAAGCAGTAGGAAATCAGAAGTAAAGTTTCTACAATGAGTTTTACTGCATTTTGCTGCCTTCTTTTCATTCTTTCAAAACCTTAAAAAAGAGCTATCTTCTTGTATTATTTTTCTTTCAAAGATAATAGTACAGGCTTCAACAATATCTCTGCCAAAAAGGAAAACTCCTTGAACCTTGACTTTCCATCCTACTACACATAATGAGACAACTACTTAAACTGCATTTAAAAAGTGCTGAGTAGATGAACTCAATGCCTAATGATGTTACTCAGCTTGTCGGCAGCTGATTGACACTAAAAGTAATAAATTAGAACAGAAAATGATTTTACAAGATCCCCGGGATGACAGACAGGCTAAGTGTAATATCCTCCATTACAGTTGTCACTAGATTTTATGCAGTTCAGATCTGAACAGCCTCGGCAGGAAAGTGGAACAATTTCATGAGATAGATCTTCAGATGATGTAGAGTAGTATAAATCCTTTGAAGTTAAAGAAGCTATTCTGATTTATGCAGACAGAGATCTGGCTCTGTATTTTTATACATGTTTCTACTCAAGCATTGGAATTAAATCATTTGTTTTCCCATGCAAATCTGGGCAGAGAAAAGCAGAAACTCTGCAAGAGAGGAATGCTGAAGTCTGATGTCTTGGCTGTGTTTCTTTCTACCCCCTCCCACATCCCCCCTCCCTTTTTAAAGGACAGAAAACAGTATTTAGAGCATGGCATCACTGATTTTGTTGGCTGCCTTCATTTCAGGGAATCCCACTGTAAATCCACAGCTTTGCAGAAGCACCTTTCGAATCATTAGCATTCACTGTCAGAATCCTTTGTAACATGTTAGGACGCGTAAAAGCAAGACAAAAGGCAAGCATGTGGATACTCCACCAAGCTCAGAAAAAAAACATTATGCCATTATTATTTGGGATTAATGAAAAGAAAGATTTAAAAATGTGTATCTAGCTATCTGCAAAGCCTAAATGACCAATCTGATTTTTATTTGCTGTTGGCTTTGTAAACTCCTATTCGTAAAACTTTTTCTTAGAAGACAAACCTGCCTGGGTATTTAGCCTCTCCATATGCAGTTTATTCCAGGCTCAAGGATGACTGTGTATTTTTAGTTCTGTTTCATTCAGTGAGCTCTTCTAGTGCAATGATTTTCTCCATGGAGGACCTTAACCACAGTGGCTATTTGCAGATGACGATTTTTTTTTCGTATAAATAATTTATAAAGCCACTGCAGACTTATACTTTTACACAGAGAAAGGAAAAGGGGGAGGGGGGCAGGACTGCATCTTAAACTCTATTTACAAATTTACCTTGGCAGGCCCTCTTGCTGCCAATAGGAAGCCATGTTGCATATTTAATTTGCTCTTTTGTTACGACGGGGCTTAGGTTAGTTAATTTCAATTTTCGATTTCAAAAGCTATCAAATATGGCTCAGATGAGAAATCAATTTTTCTCAGCTGCCTCTGTTTTTGTGATGGGGAGGTTTCCCATTGGCGCAAGGACAGCCACGTGACACGGCAAGAGATTAGTTCACTAGACCCCGTGTTTCAGCCACCTCAATTACTGGCTGCCTCTTGTAATTTAGCCTTATAACACCTAATTTCAAGATAGAACTCATATTTAATTCATGAAAGCTTCCACAAGAGTAATTGTGAAATAAATTGCCACAGAAAATATCCATTTGTGACTCGTTTTAATTTTGTATGCTACTAGCACGCTATTTGTTCTACTTGTTTAACACTTTAGCACAAACATATTTTATATTGGACTTTATGGACTGCTAATAGGTTATTATTTTTCACTATTTCCCCTTCACGGACACACTACAGAATGTCCCTCTTCTTCATGCAGCTCTGGGTCTAGTAACATTGAAATAGATGTGCTAACGCACAGAAACTTGTAATCTCCTAATTATTGAATGGATTGTTATGATCTGTTCATAACTTTGAAAGTAGCAGATAAAATCACAAGTGATGGTTTGTAAATGGTAGTTAGATGACAAGGATCATTTAAAGGGCCAAGGAATAAATACAGTTTAATTTCTGTAATGTTTTAAACAAACCCATTCATTACACATATTGATGTTTCATGATAACAGTGGTATATGTATTTTTAATTCTTTAACCAAAATAAGTGTTTCCACTGTATACACACCATTTTGTCCTTTTCCTCCCTGTTGCTATGACAACAAGGTGGGTGAGGCCTCCTCAACTGCCAAACTCAGCTGTCATCCCTTCACCCTAAAAGCCTTATAATTGCTTTTATTTGCATACGACAATTAGGCAGGATGGCTCACAGCAAGAAAACCAACCTTTCTCTCCCCCAGTGCACACAACGCCAGCCTGTAATTTATAAAAGATACACGCCATGTGGTGGAGCACTAAAATAGAGTGATGAGTCCTTTCATCTGATTGTAAGCTATTAACAAAAGAAAACATCCCCTTTCAGGCTGTAAAAAATGCCTATCTGGTGTGAACCTGAAAAGAAAAGGGGGGGGGGGGGG
>VXAV01007924.1:28260-38391 GCA_013399715.1 Alectura lathami
GGGGGGGAGGAGAAGAAAGTTTTGCTTCCTCCATACAAACCCTTCACATTCATTATCACGTTGAACTCAGCGAAAGACTTTGAAAGAAAGAGTTACATTTTGGTGCTTTAAGAACAATGGAGCGCCAGAAAAATTGATGACATGGTAAAACTGGATCTAGATTTTTGTACTTGGATTACGTCACACACAAAGATGCTAAAATGAGATGATAGTTCCTAGCCAGCTCGCTGAAATCACTGCAAGAAAAACATGCAATGGGTCAGGATGTCATACCAGCACAGTTGCATGAGAACCTAGAAGTTCAGTACTTTTAATAGCTCTTTTTCATGAAAATTTCTCTATTCAAAGCTTTGGAGCACACCTGTTTACACATTGAACTGATGTTGGGCCTAAATGCGTGCACAGCTTTTTCATGTGAANACAACTATAAAGTATCTTTCCCTAAGAAGACCAGTTAAGCATCTCCTCTACAACAAACTCTCTTCCTTTCTGCTCTCTTCTGGAAGATATTCATTTAACATTGATAATACCTGAGCTGATCCAGTCCTGAAAAATTCCACAAGTGAGTCACCTTTGCTTTGGTATGCTTTACATCTGCAACCTGACTTGTAGAAACACAGCATGTTAAATTCAGAAGAATTAAGAAAACACATTGAAGAAAAGCATGGAATATGATACTGGGGAAACGAGGAAGCAATAACTAAAAAAAGCAATGCATCATCTTGCTGGACAGCTAGCTAGATCTAAAAAATCAGCCAGCTAATGCACTGCAGTGACACCACAACCCATGCTTTTAAGCCTCTCTGACTTACTTGTCTCAAAAGGGCATCCCCCTTGAAACTGGGGACACTACGTAAGGGTGTAAAGCAGAGCAGATCCAGCCTGGCTCAAACATGGGACTGAGCTGTTGTCTCCCTTCTGCTACCTCTGTGACCCGATATCAGTGAAGAGGAAGTCGAGAACGCAGCTTGCAGGTATCTCCTTAAGCTTTGCTCACCTTGTTGCTCCAAACCCTGCTTTAACAGTTTCAATGAGCATGTGGAAGTGAGAGGGAAGTATGGAGAGAGAATGAGGGGATGCTTAAGCATGGGATGTGCACTGTGAAGTTCTCTCAAGCCCTCCCTCTTCTTTGTTAGCTCAGGTCACTTATCACACACAGCACAGCTTCCAGCATCACTTCCCGGCTTTCATCAGTACAGGGAGCAAGAAAAAGTCAACGAACCACAGGTTTCTCAGCAAAAAGCTTGAACTACTAGTTTTTGGTAGTGTCCTGAATGGGCAACAAGCTCAGCTCAGCTCCGCCACTGATCTATCAGCTGGATCAGGGCAAACCACAGCTCACAGGCTCACAGCGGGGCTGCTCACACGCAATATTGGTACTGTTTTGAACTTGTGCATAGGACAAGAAAGTCAAAAAATCCAATCAACACAGGATTTTTTCCTAGTGCAGTTTGCCAAAATTTTGTCCATTCTGGCTTTACAAAAACCAAGTATCATGTTCATCCATTACTCCCTTCTAACCATACATACTCCACCCTAACTGGACTTTGGGCATTTGTCCTAAATTTCATTGTGGTATATTACTCCTCAACTCTGTTTTTGTCCTTACTGTTTACTCCTTAGTGTTCACCTTACTGTTCTTAGCATCATGTCCCTACTCTCAATGCTTGAAAAGTACACGCAGTCTCAAACAAGATTCTCAAAAACTGCTGAAATACATAATTTTGTATTTTAAGTAATTTTAGAATTCTTCTGCTGCTGTTACAAATTTGGTTGAATTTGCCTATCAATATCAACAGGAGAAATTTGTACCTCTGTTGAAACAATTTTTCATCATGTATTTAATCTAAAAATCTGAAAAATGTCTGGAGACAAATTCTTCCCGGGGTAAATATAGAGACTGATAGACCTTTTGGCTTGAGACCTGAAATCGTCCCATGATTTTCATATCATTTTCTCAGGAAGATGCAAGAACATGACCATAGAAGCATGTCATGAGAATATAAGTAGCATAACACACTGGGGTCAGAGGCAAGTGTTAGTTCCTGCTCTGCAAAAGACATGAGTCTTTTACACAATGGAGGCTTGGTTTGAGCAAAGTGAGATTTTTTGCCTTGTACTCAGCTCGTAGAAAACAAAATGTAGCAAGTTTTCTTGAAATACAGAAGTAGGACAAGATATAAATGAAACTTTGTGAGGCCTTTTAGCTTTAGTGCCTTTACTCCTCCTTTTCCAAATGCATGCACTTCTTTAAGGAAACGCAAACCATGAAAAAATAGTGAAAATTTACAAGATGAAGCTTTTTCAGGATGGCCCTAACATGCACTGTGACCATTTACATGGATTTTATGTCACTATTGGCTGTTGCATTCAATAGAAGCACTTAAAATACAACCACAGTAATGCAGCACTGTTCATCACATTCACATAAGAATTAAAGCTTAATATACGTCTCCCTGCCAGAGCTCAAATTTCCTTTATACCCACCTGGAAAAGCTTTGCTGGAGTTACTACAGCCTTCCATAATAAGAAATAGAGTAGAATTTGTTCCAAAGTGAATACAATACATAAAATATGACTTGGTCATATCAAGCTGTAAGTGTCCGTGTTTATTTAACTACATTATGAGAATATTCTGGGCTTTTGTACAGACTTGTACTTTTTCTTTTCTTTTTGCAATTCTCTGTAAGAATTTGGAATGAGGAATCTCACAGGAAGATTTGAATGTCAAGATCAGGTTTGGGGTGTGGAATAGTATCCTGTTCTGTGACATTCGGTTACTGACAGGGTGGTATCACAAATTGTAGGAATAAGGCATAAGGACAAATATTACTTTGAAGATCTGTGTTTTCAGATGTAATTTTCTAACATTCGTCTTAAACTTTTTTCATCTAGCTCTCTGTTTGTGATAGCCACTAAAAGCAAACTGAACTAGGTGGATTTGTACTTGGACTAAACACATCAATATCCACAAGAAAGAAGGAAAAAATGTTAAGGAATTGATAAAAGCTGTGAAAACTGATATGTGGAGAATAAAATTTTAATTAAAACAATTGTTAACATCTCTGAACAAACCCAGTCAACCTTTAGTAATGGAACAAGTAGGAAGTGAGTAACTTTTACTCGCACTACAAGAGCAAGTTAAGATGCCACATATCCCGATGACAAGTTTGTATGTTTTTCTATTTTTCTATTGAAATAAACAACAAAATGGCTCATCTGGAATATCAAGGATACACAAAGCTGCTCTTGAACTCTTAAACTAAACTAATCTCTGAATATATTTAGGTATTTTTATTATCTATGCTTACTTGTAGGCAGAAAGACCTAGTTCAGTTTAAAACAGGAAATTTGCTCCCATTCCCACAGACTGCAGTGGCAGAAGGATCAGGCTCTTAGTGATGTTTTGATTCTCAGAACAGAAAAACCCACTATGTAATCTTTCATGCAGACATTATACAACAGTTCACTGTACTTTAATCCATCTCCTTCTGCTTTTTTATTATTATTTTATTTCTAGTAAGAGGAACAATGTACACTCGACATGAACTCTAAGATTTAAATGAAGCTTCATGCCTGCTAATATTAGAGAGACATTAATAATAAATTTGGAAGCAGACGAGTTTAAGATGATTTCTGACTTAGTTTTGTACCGCAGGCACTAGAACTTGAACTGCAGAGTTTGACACTGACACTTTTTAGGGAACAAAGTCTCTCTCCTNAGGCCTGCTCAGGGACCTGTCAGCAAAACATTGAGCCTTTTCATTTTGATGGGTCAGCCTGCAATCCCCTTGAAAGAGAAGTCCGTGCCACTATGGTTTTTCTTTCTGCAGGAATTCTGAATTCTAATGAAACTCCAAATCGCTCAATAAAGGCAGGGGCATGGGGAAGTAATCCAACCCAGATCGGAGCGAAATTTGTATTTTATCTTTTTTTTTTTCTTCTCCAGACCATTATTCTAATAACATTCACACAGGGTTGTGTTTTTTTCTTCTACTCCCCTCCCACCTTTATTTATTTATTTTTTTTCAGGGCAGGCGCAAACGGAATGAGGTGTCCTTTGTCTTGATGCTACACTGAGATTAGGTAGCGGCTCTCTGAAAATGAAAGGGCATGGCTCAAATTTTCTTGGGTAAATATCCATCCACCTATTGCAGTCTGCATCTCCACTGCTACAAATATCTCTAATGTATGACTGCGCTGAGAGAAAGAAAATTTCACATTAGCATTTCTTCCCCAGAAGAAACAGTCTTTAACACTGTACAAAGCTTTCTCAAGACAAAACCAAAAATTATACTTCTCTCACCTCTCTGCTCTCCTCAATTTTTCCTTCCACATTAGTTACTACCTTTGACTGATATCATGATGGAAGGGAGAGGATGAAGAGAGTGAGAAAATAATTTATAATATGTTGATGATGAAACCTCCTTAAAGCGGTTATTATTAACACATATGTTTTATGGTTTTTAAAATATGTATGAATTCAGTAGCCCTTTTATGTTTGCTCCCATTGAAGTTTGTTTATTTTAACAAGGAGATAATTGTATTTTGCTAACTGTTTAAATTTGGAATCATTAGAGAAGATGCAGGTATCATGAACAGACAGAATTTATGACACGGTCATTGCTATAGATTAGTGTTTGCTTTATATTATATGAATTGAAGAGTGATCCTAAACATTTTATTTTTTGAGACTTCTGATATGGTGCACTATCATTAAAAAACAATTAAGGTAATTAATCACAATCAGATTAAAAATAATAATTTGTAAATAAACTTTCTGGCTGACTATCGTGTGCAAAAAGCATATGGAAATATAAAATATGATCCAACTGAGCAGTATTTTATGGAACTGGATAGTAGAAATATGAATGATAAACTAGCCAAAAACTTCTAATTTGAAGTACAGTCTACCACAACGATGTGAAGGTATCAATTAGATGGTGTAACACTGCTAATAGCACAGTGGTAAGTGTTGCCTAACTCTTCATTGTCTGGTTAACCTGCAAGTATGCCCATCAGTAATGTTTCAACAATGCTACGGCAGCACTCCCACCCTATAATTATGTTTGTGTTATTCAATCTTGCAGAATCACCATCTTCAAGCTCTCACCCTCTCTCTGCAAGACATGACCCAAACATCTCATCTTCCTCTGCTCTGCCTGTCCAAAGAGAATCCATTATAACACCAGGTGCTGAAAAACCCAGATATTATTATGCAGTACGCAGCAAACCGACGCATGTATGTTTGCACACAGTGTATATCTATATGCCTACTATTTTCCTGAGCATTGCAATGGAACTTGGATGCCAGAAAAAGTATAGTATGTAATTTTCCTTGGCGCTGACCTTCAGAGGTTCTCTTCTCCCCTTGATTGGCACATGTCTCCATGGGAAATCATTATAATAGACCCCTATTTCTCTGCCTACACTGTCAGGGGCTGCTAAAACTATACTTCATTTACCCTGCTGTACCTCACTATTGCACCATAGGTAGCATGTATGATCACACGGAGTTCTGACGCTATGTTACATCTGGGCATCTAGAAAGGAGCTAAAACAGTGATAGACACCGCTTCCTTCCTTTTGTCAGAATGTTAATAGCACTTTCTTCCTTCTGTAAGGAATCCACACCATTCTTCCACTCTCTTGCATGACAGGTAAAGACAAGGACTTGAATAAAGCAAAGGTATTGGCTTTTGTCTTTGTTTCAAAGAATACATTTTAATTTAAACATATATATCTAATGTGTGCAGTAAACAATCACATGCTGTTCAAGATTGGAACACTTTTTTTTTTTTAATATATAAATCCTGTCGACTCACTGTGTACGTGTATACATGCATGTATGTACATAAAGGACACATAATCCGCTTTTAAAAATGGCTAAGTTCTTGCAAAACTCCATTTCAGTAGGTGCTGCAAACTCAAAATACATGTGCCATAAAGATAGCTTTTAGTTTTGTCATTGCTATTTTGTCATACACTCTAAACACAAGATGCATGCATTTAATTACGGGGAAGGTGGCATAACCATTCTACCTTTTCAGTATGTTCAAAGTCGCACAAAGTAAATGTTGGTTTCCATTTACTGTCAAGTACCTGATGTCTGCTGATTGCAAAAACTTTACAATGGAAATTTTCCTTTCAGTGCGTCACCAGTTCTTTGCACTTGTGTAAGGAATAATTGAAGAATCTACCTTGAAATCTTAACTTTGGCTGAAAAGCCCAGCATAAAAGGAAGTTTTACTTCTGTATTATTTGTTTGCTAGTACTCTAATAATGGAAGAAAATGTATCCCTACGTCATTTGAGAGCTTGATCCAATGCCAGAGAAACTGAACACTGCACCTCTATAAAAGACAAATACTCTGGATGAGACTGAGCTGAAGTAAAAGCTATTTTACTCAAAAATCAAACTAATCATCATCTTCCTTTCACTGTTCTAAATTCAATTCACAGCTTTTGTAGCATCATCTATGTCAGCCAAATTTCCCTGGCTCAGAGATGTGTTTGTGGACAAATCACAGACAGGAGCACAGCTGCATCCTCAGGTAAGGGTGATACTTGTCCTAACGGGAGTCCCAGGATTCATTGTTTTAGGGACATGAGGCTGCTAATGCGCAGACCCACAAGCCTACGTATTCCCATATTCTTTCCGTCTCTGTTAAACAGAAATTGTCTCAATCCAGCTTTTATTTCAAAGCTCACAACCAGTCTCCTAGTTTCATATGCATTAACACTTCCTTGGTTAAAAAAAAAAAAAAAAAAAAAAAAACAGCAACTTAAACTCAGTTATTAGCAATCACGGCGTTTCTGTGAAGCCTCTTACTCTGAACAAGGAGAATGCTTCTGTTGCCTAACAGAACCATTTATGATCAGAATATCAGGGTTCTGATATTCAACACCTACGGTTATGGGACATGGACAAGCTGTGGATATAGATTAATGGGAACTCTCT
The DNA here is from genome assembly GCA_013399715.1 of Alectura lathami. NCBI lineage: Eukaryota > Metazoa > Chordata > Aves > Galliformes > Megapodiidae > Alectura > Alectura lathami. Next base: position 35,221 of record VXAV01007924.1, read on the forward strand.
CAGAAATTTTGGAATTATTACCTATTTATCTACTGAAAACCAACTTATCAGATTTAGAAGCTTTACCTTCTTCTTTCTAAAGGTCATGACAAAAATAATTTGATTTCATAAAGTAGTCCAACTGGTCAAACATATCCAAAACAAACCATCAAGAACGTTTTGGCAAATGTGACCAGCTACTAACCAACACGACTATTTGCCTAACCTTTATTCGTGTTGAATAATGTTTACAAAATGGGACCCCATGGAAGAATCAATCTCCATAAGAGATTTGAAAGAGCAGGTTCCAAGTAGCAAAATATATATTTAACTGAGTTAAGTTCATCTTCAGGTTAATTAACACCATTCTAGGTTTATTCTAGCAATATTTCATTCTAGTTCATCCTAGTACTATTTCCCATAAGAACCTTAATATTCTGAGTTATTTTCGTCAGGAAATTTCAGTCTCACCATGGCCTGTGATTAATTACTTACACCAGTAGCTAATTTTTGAGGGGAAAAACACTAGAAGATTTTGACAAAATTAAAACTGTCACTGCCTTGTGAGCTTAAACAAGCCTGAACAGCATTGTCAATGACAAAGCTTTTTTCTATTTCATTGTGATATTTTTATCTGTAGGTTTTTATGTTTTTATTTAAACTTCTTTAGTTTTATTTATTCTTATTTTTAAATAAATCTACAGAACCGCCTAATGCTAAAAACCACATTGCTATACCCAGGAAGCACACCAGATACATCCACAGTAGCATAAGACCTGTTTCTCCCGCCCCAATCCGCTTATAATTGGTTATGACGTTCAATATAAGGGATAAATGAGTGCCCCTCTCCTGCTTGCTCACAGTATGCCACAANTGGGGGGGTGGTGCACAGGTCTCCCACCCACCGGAGCATCTCACATCTTGAAGAGCATGCTGAAGACAAAAGCAGTACTACTGCTGCTTCTTGATTTTCACTTTCAGCTCTAACTGCTAACCCCCAACGCGCTCTTTTGAGTTTACCGTATCAAGCTAGTACTTACAGCAGAGTATATGTACTGTGTCTTGACTGTAAAATTATACTGACGTTGTAAGCAGAAATAAAAATCTGTGCATGTGTTTAAATCATACATAGTTTACTGCTGAATTTATTGGTTGCAGGGGAGCAACACACTGACTGGAGTGGGTGCACTAAGAAATTGGATGGAGAGACCGGCTACAGTTTTAATTTTTTTCAAATAAACCAAACATTTCACTAAGTAGAATAAAACCAAAAAATTAAAAACCTGGCACATAAAAAGAAATGTTGTTCTAAGTGAAAAGTCAAACTGAATCTGAACGAGGTCATAGGTAGTCATTTTTTTTTACTGTATCAAACCCTTTGCCAGCTGTTTGCAGACGCTCATAACATTTTTATCCTCTGAAAACATATATTTCATATTCACTCTCATCAATTGAAAATTTTTTCTGTGATGTTCTCCTAATGCATTCCAGTAAGTGAGTAAGGAAAAGCAGACTATACAAATATTTAAGAGCTAAAGCCAATTTTGGGGTTTTACTCAAGCAACATTCTTCTGGGCATGAGCTGATTCCCATACTACTTCTCTTTGGAGTTTGCTTTAGGCATTTAGTTTGTAAGAGGCAGAGCTCTTGTGTACGTATATATTTTTATAGTGTCATTCATCATAGTGTACAAAAAGGGTGTCTTTACCCCTGAATTCATTGACCTGCACAGTCAGTGATCCCTCCCTTCATGCCTCTTCCCACTGAGATTATGCCCATAGCAAGCAAACTGTAGAAATGCTTACTGTGAGTAGGATGGCAGAAAGTGGTCTTCTATAATTTGTACTCACATTCAGAATTAAATGCATTGCCTTGAAGAAAACCATCTTTTTTGAGTTAACCAGTGGAACTACTTCTACAAGCACCCAGCAGTAAAGGAAGGCTACATATAGACATAAATAAATACCTTAAATATTAATAAATACCTTAAACTTTTGTTTGTCATGAGAGTTTTATAAGGATGATTCCTATTCCATCCCTCTGTTCCAGCTTCTCTCACACCTTTATCTCCCTGTTTAGTGTATCTAACCCTTCCCTCAGCAATAACTCCTTCTGAACTTGAAGAAAACATCACAGCTGGTTTTGAGCAGAACATTTCTTCAAAACAAGTAGCTGTTCTCTTAATTACAGTGTGTCACGTTACAGCTAGCTGAGCCATAGGTACGTCCCACTCACAACATCATAAGAACTAACAATAAAAAGCATGGACATCCACCAACTTGTACATTACTTTTTCAGCTCATGTTATCTAATTTGTTAAGGTTCTGAGAGGGCATCAAAGGTTTACTACATGCAGCTGAGAGTTCTAAGTGCCTCTCATATTTGCTAATCCGTGAAGTTTTGTCTGTACACATTTGGGAGCAAAACACCTCTCCCAAGTAGGAAATACAGCCTGGCAACGCTCAGCGTGAGCACTTGTTCCATCCTGCATGAAAGGCTAATGACCTGACCAAGTTCCCTCTAATATTTTTCAGAATGCTTGTCTCTCTTTTTCTTTTCTGTCACTAGTATTTAAGTTCCCGGTACCGTAGTTCTGAGTTGTTCAAATACAAATTAGCTGCCTGCACCTCCAGCGCATATTTCCTTTTATATACATCTCTAATAGGGTCTTCACTTACACGAGTCCCAGCAAAATTCTTGTCATTGTTGAGCACATCTCCATGATCCTTTCCTCTTTACCTTCTGCATTCCCACTTCTTTGTGAAGATGCTTAATACAGCATAATTGAAACAATTTTATTGTCTCCAGCCATTCATTCTACTGTTCCAGTGGCAGAAAATACTGGTCAATTTGACAACTTAATATGAATTTAGTGGTCATTTGAACTGCTTTAAGCCACTGGGTGCTAAAATTACTTGTCATCTTCCTTCACCTGCAAGCTGAATATAACTGGTCCATAAGATAAGGAGGAGAATTCTTTTCCACTGTAAACATTTACAGAAAGACATAATTGCAAGTTTTACTAATTGATAGAGCATACGATTCTGAACCACTTGAGAGCAATACTTGGTACTCTCACCTGGGGCTCTGCTGATGCTTTCAAACTTCAGCTTTTCTTCTACCTACAGGGCTGGATCATTAAACACAGGATAGGTCACACAGCTATTTCAACTTCTCCATTCCTATAGATTA
>VXAV01007928.1:21104-33326 GCA_013399715.1 Alectura lathami
TTTTTATTAAAAACAAAAAAAAAAAAAAAAAAAAAGTCTGCAGAATGCTGTAGAAATGGTAAGCTGCAACAGAGCATGGAAATAAGTATTGTAAGCACGGACAGCATCTGAGGCAAGAACTTTTTGGCAACTATAACTAGCTCCAGTAAAATGGATCCTGTTCAGAACACAATAATGCTCTAACAATTCATTGTTGAATCTCGTTTCCTTTTGAGACCTAATTTTTGCTTAAATTAATTTTTATGCTGATGTATAAATGCTCTGATTCCATCACATGATCTTATTAAATCTACAATGCTGCATTTTTTATCACTTCTGCTATTTGGTTTTCTGCAATTTTAAGCAAAATAACACAATTCCAAAAATACTTGAAAGCTGATGAATGACTCATACTGTAGTTCATTGAACACCTTAAAATATTCAGTGATTCAGAGTCCTAGCATAAACCAAAGGTCCAAAAAAGACCCTATTGTTTGCAATATAGAGGTACGAAATCCAAAGGCTTCTAAACCAGGTATTAGAAGCTATTCCTGCTTTTGTGATTGTCACTCATCAAAATTCCAGGTAATTTCTGGGTGGATTTTTAAAACAATGTAGTGCAACCTCACAATTTTATAATAAGAAATAGCCTATTTACTAGATTAACTTAAATTTGTAGTGTTGATTTGTTTCATGCGAGAGTGTAATGGTCTGGAGTAGAAGAATATATGATAGTGGAACACTGGAAATAATTTTGAAAGCATAATGCAGCTGTGTTACATAGTTCTACTGCTTAGAATTACAATAGCTGTGTAGCTCACTTTCTGAATGATTCAGCTTTTTTGTTTTAAACACCAAAAGCTTTTATTTGCTAGGGCAAACCGAACCCTGCATAGTCTAATGCCAATGTCTCTGAATGGATAAAACAGAAAATGCCTTAGGACATCCTGATCAAGAACTAAGAATATATGAGGAACAAAGTTTGCTGGGGCTTATTTCCCATCTGAAAATGGCAGTCCTCTAGGGATTATGCACACAACTGTCAGTTACTTGTGTGGGTATCTCTACTAAGTTTCATTATTCCTGATCTGCTTTTCATCTAGTATCACTTCGCATTAGCGTACCTCTATTGGCGTGACTAGACCAACATCCATGTAATTATGCTATAGAGGAAAGAAACGGTCTCACCTTTGACTACTGTAATTTTCTTTGGAATTCAATGGCCTTTTGGCATGTGACCATTCCTATACGCAGATCTGATGGGTAATGTCCTTTCTGAAATGACATTATCACACCACTTAGTAAGTGCAGTGACAATTCAGCTGGGGTTTAGGTGGCGATAACGTTTTGTTTGGTCTGAAGTTTTGATGATGTGACAAAGCGCATTGAGAATCATGTGGCTGTTTGTCCTGCCTCAGAAGTGCCTTTAGAGAAAAACGTGTGAATCAAAGTACCTGTCTAAGAGAACTGAATGTAACTGGTATCTCAGAATTTTGTTAGCGGACTGAGTTTCTTTCTAAATGTGGTAGAAAATCGTAGATGTGAGACTAAGTAGGTATCACAGGAAATAGTACAGCTGTAATAATGTGTTACTGTACCCAGCAGAGTTAGAAATGTCAGTCTAATACAGCAGGCATATTTCTTATGTGTAGATTTTAAAAAATAAGAAAACAGCAGCCCTGTGCAGATGACTTTTAAATGAATCCATAAGCATTGATACATTCCCTGCCAAGGTGCAATATCATTGATCACAACTGGGGCTTATTGTTATTAAGGTTTCAACAACATTTGTATTAACAAGTCACTTTTGTATTGTAAAAAGGCAGAGGGTTGATAGGCATTAAAAAACCAGCTGCATCATAGCAAGCAGCCAAGAGCACAATGGGTGTCAATAGGAGGTAAAACTACTCCTGCTGAGACAAGTGAAGAAGAAAAATGAAACAGGAGGATTTGTTCCAGCAGCCCTGTCTAATTGTTTATTCCCTTCTCATTCCATCCTAGTCACTTAAGGGCTATGGCTTCTGTCATGTAAAAACAACAACAACAAAAAAAAAAAAAAAAAAAAAAAAAAAAAAAAGAGCATGGGCTGCTCAGGGTTTGTCTCACTGTAAATGAGTGGAATCTGGGTGCTGCGGAGCTGTGGGCAGGGTGATGGCATGTTACCTTTTCTGATTAGTTACAAGTCTTTTACTTCAGATAAGTGCTGTGTGAGTGTATGACCTCATAAGTGGCCCCAACCAACAGTCTACTTCAGTGAGGAGATTAGGTTCCACTAATAGTGTCACAGCACCAAATAAGATGCAACATATTAACTGGGAGAGAGGAAGCAAGAGGTGGGAAAGAAGGGAGGGGAGGGAAAAAAAACCTTGGAACAGAAAAGGGCAACTTAAAGGTACCAAAAGAGCCAGTGATAGTATAGGATAGTTACAGATTCTGGATATAGAGGTATTTTACAGGGTTCTTCTGTGGAAGTAGACATTTTGAAACAGCATGGATACTGGCTTTCCTTCACTGGAATGGTTGCAACTGGCACCCCAGAGCTTGGCTGTCCTGGGTATGCTCAGTCTGTGCAGGAAAACCTGTGCACACCTCTGCTGTGGCTGAGCTCAGCAGGTGACCTAGAAATTGCCCACGGCAGCAGGCTTCCAGCAGCTTCACGTTGCGCCATGGACCTCTCGGTGCTGTGGGCAGCATTACCCTACTGGCTACATTATACTGGTTCAATAGCAGAGACTAAAATGTTTTCACTGGGAAGTGTTGTTCAAATGCAAGCTGATTTGGACTTTCTCTCCCCAGATGCATCTGTTTGTTCTCCTTCAGTGTTCTATGACACGCTGTAAAAATGCAAATTTTCTTTATGACTGAAAGCACTCAAGTTCGTGTGTTCCCCTGGAAGAACAAATCAGGCATTTCCTATCATCTGTAGTAGGATATCTTTTAGATATGGGATGCGTTTCACAGATGGAGGAAACAAAGCTGTTGAAGTCAATCTTGCTGCCAGGTGAAATGCACCTGATGAAGTATGTTATCACTACTATCTTACCCACTTAAGCTCAAAAAGCTGCAGCAACTTTTAACAAATTGGTTCAAATATTCTTTCTTGGTTCTAGAATTAGAGCAGAAATTCTGCTTCCAGATTTTACTACTTTGTAGGATTTCTAAATTATTGGAGCTCACCACATTTGCACTGACCTTGTAGGCTGAGGCCAGTTAGTTGGCTCACGCATATGAAAAATGTTTTGACCCTTGACATTTTTCAAACTTTGCCATATACAATCAATAAACTTGAAAAAAAAAAAAAAAACTGATCAGATACCAATTCCTGCACAGGTATCCATACTCGATCCATACTCGCTTTCAAGTCTGTGATACTACCAGTAGAATCTCACATGCTAGGAACTGGGCTAAGAACTAAATATTACACACTCCGTTTGCCAGCTGGCTTATACTTGCATGCAAAAAGAGTGGGTAAGAAAATACTTGAATTAGGATATGATTTATTAAAAAAAAAAAAATCATTAAACATTGTAAGAATTTTTTTAATTTATGAGAAATAGTTTAGTGTACTAGTGTGAGAGAAGCTTTTTTTTCTGAAGGCTATTGTTTTTACTGTTATATACAAGCTGATTTGAGAGCACTCTAGCTTTGTGTAATAGCGTACCGGACATCCCTCTAGTAACCATGTTGCATTTATTCTTGAAGTAATGAAGTGTAACAGCACAGTTTAGCTGATGATTTGGAGAGAGATCTGAGCATGATCTGCTCCTTCAGCAGCTTGTGTTTTGAAGGAGGTGGAAAGTAGAAATGGTGGACTAAAACTTACATGCTGATTTCTGTTCCCTTCTTCCATGTCTACATAGAAACAGTGATGCATATGCATGAAAATATACAGAGATTAATCATTTAATCACACAACAGATTTTTGAAAGAGCAAAGTAAGAGCACTGACTAATTTCAGGGTTGGGTCTGAGACCTAGTGCATCCAGTGCCAACATTATCTGATGAAAACATTCATCTCTTCAGGAAGATGAATAGTTGTGTCTTTGGTCTTTGCATAGTGGCAATACAAATTTGGAATATACCCTCTCCGGTGATGATACCAGTCAGGGTCTTTAGCCTAGAAATTCAAGTTTGTCTGCACAAAAACTTGCCAAGCCAATTGAAGTTTTCAAATTATTTTCAATAGAAAGATGCATCTTCCTACAAGATGATGCACTCATTGATTTCCATCTTGAATGGAAATGTGTCCTAACTTAAAGGGACACTGACTACCCCTGGACCTAGGTATGGAGGGCTCATAGTTTGCCACTTCATGGGTGAATGCTCCAGCCACTGGACTGCAGTGTAAAACAGTCAGGAGCACAATCTGGCAGCTGTCCTTGTAGGATTTATCTCCCACTCTGATCATAACACTGAGTTTGTAAGAGAGAGAGGCTCCAGCATATGCCACAGAGGAGTTTGTTGGCTGGTAGCTGAGGGCAGTTAGCGCAGTGTGGTCAAAGCACTGGCGTTCAGCCTAGCTGTCAGGCTCCTATCATAGTTTTAGAAGGCATTATTTTCTCCATGTAGGTTTTTGACAGCACTTCTGGGTGCTCTTACAAGCACGCTTCTTGAAGCCCTGTGCTAACTTTAGTAGAGATGTGTGTCAGCCTGAAAGTAGTGGTTATGTTTGTTTCCACAGCTCCTGTACCCGTCCCCACCTACTAGCCCTCTAAGCGAGCCAATGCATGTCATGAATAGTTAGAACAGGGGCTGGGGCCCAGCTCTCACCAATTTGCTGTGTGACCTTGAGCAGCAGGTTTAAGCTTGGTAGCTCGCTACACTCTTTGCTAAATTGAGATAATGCTCCACAGTTCCTGTACAACATACAGTTTTGCATGAGCAAAATCAACTCATCTTTTATGATAAGAAATATACCATAAACAGTTGGCACGTTTTCCATATCATTTTCATTCTCAGGGAGGCATTGCAAGAGGAGTGTGGGGGAACTCCTACTGCTATAGATTTTTTGTCACTTTTGCCTCTCTTTGAAGGAAAGCTCAGTCTTGCTGTACCTATAATACTGATTTCATTGCCTTCTAATTCTCTTCTTGGCAATACTACTAACCAAGTAGATAGATGGCAAGCAAGAGATCTGCTGTTCTAACTTCTTTGCTAGGTGAAAACAGAAGGCTCTCTACATGCAGTTTGTAAGCTTCATGTATTTCTATGATTGTACCCAAACTTCATAAAGTCGCAGGTTTAGAGCACCATTCCTGCAGGATGCACCACCGTTCTTTATTGAATCCCCATTCAATATCTCTGTTGCAGGTTAAGAACTGGTCGCTGCTCCCAAGATTATTTGAAACACTCTGGCTACTGACCTTAGTTGTTACCACCCTCATTTCCCAACATGCCACAGATTTGTACTTACACTCTCTCTGGGAGTTCTTGAAGCTGCAGGAGGCTGGACGTGACATTGGCTCTGATCCCAGTGCCCTCACACATGACCCCAATCAGCTTTGCTACAATTCTCATGATACCCACAGGGTTTCCAGATGGAAAGAGAAAAATAAATGTTATCAGCACAGCCCAAATGGAAAAGGCTTTTTTTTTTTTTTTTTNGATGCTGATACACGGAAGTTAATACTTCATCTTTTTGTATAGGAATGGTTCCATTTGTTAGAGCAAGGGAAAAATAACAGGCATACTTCAATTGTAAGATTCCTTTTTTCCTTTTTAAATAGAAAATAATGCTAAAAGGAACTATTCTTTATTTCTAATGCAACTTGTTCTTCTCATCAAAACTAGCAGTCTGTGATATGACAGGAATTGGTCATGAAATCTTTAGCTAACCTGTGCCTAATAATGAATATTAGTTTTAGCTATACTAAAATGATGGTTATACTTAGAAGTGACTCCAAGTCACAAATCAAGTAATAATGAGAGATATTCTCTTCCTAAAAACATCTAGATGAGGCTATAGACACACCTTTTAATACCATAGAAAAGAATATCTCAGTGTTCTTACTGTTTTGTAATGTATTTTGAAGCACTTTCAAAACAAAACCCTCTGTAGACATCAGTTGGCAGTATTCTTCATTTGCAGGTGTTCATGAGTCCTCACTCCACCTTTGGGTCGTAGATGTGCCTGTAATTATGCTGTAATCCACCATGGCCGAGAGCAAGCTTTTGAATAGGTAACATCTTTGGCAGATTTCTCACAAAATGTACGTAACTCTTTGAGCTTTTGAGGAATTTTGATTTCCATTTTTTAAATTACATGATCTTTAGAGGCAGTTGAGAACACAAGTAAAACGTTATTTTATTAGTCTTTACAATACAATCTTTGTATTTTTTGATATGGCAATATTTATCATTGTAATCCAAATGAAATATGCTCTTAAAATAGGTTAGTATTTGAAATACCCTTAAATTATATCATGTGAGAGGTCTGGATGTTGCTCACCTGCAACCACAATATTTTCCAATGTCTTAATCTCCTGAAAATATTTGAATAAATTAGTTTGTGCATACTGGAACAGTTATTTATCCCTGTCTCTTTGCTGTCATGGGACATCCGTCTTTTGTGGTATCTTATTACAAGGAGATCACTACCTTACACTGAAAAAGCTGAGGAAAATAAAACATATATAGCCTTGCAAAAAATGTATATTTAATGATGCTGATATACTGCACTTACAGCCCCTATGTCTGAGTCTGCTGGGTGTTAATGGAATACAAAATTCACCCTTTGAAGAAAATCCACAAAAATCCAATAGGAGTGCCATGGAATATCAGCCTTGTGTGTACACCAGCCTGGTCAGTAGCAGGACAGTTTTCTCACCAGCACAGGTCCCATCCCTTAAGTGATGGCCCTCCTGTCAGGGATTGATCAGAAAGTCTTTTCTCCATACCAGTGTGCAGTCCTTGCCTTGTCTGCTGGGATTACCAAGAATGTTTTGAATTAGTAAGAACTATGACAAATTGTTAATCTAATTAACTACAATTTTTAAATCAGCTAAGCTACAATCAGACATGCTTTATAAATGCACTAACAGCACCTTCAGAACAAATTTGTTTTTCAGGTAGTAATTGAAATAAATATTTAATCTCTTGTTACACAAATAGTGGTTGGATGAGCATAATATAACTGTATTAATCATCTCACAACCATGATGTCAGTAATTAATTAGCTCAGAAACTAAAGTTTCTTTGGCTTCTCTATAAATAATGTAGCAGCAATCTCACCAACATCTTCCCAGCCAATCTTTTTCTTCCTTACTGTCTCACTAAATGTTGTGGACATGATGAGGAAGTGTCTCTTCAGGACAGAGATGATGACAGAAGATGCAGGTGAAGATTTTCTTTGATTCACTGCTTTCCGAGTTCCATTAGCGGTTGCAATTATCAGAGCTGTTAACAGAGGAGAGCTTTTTGATGGTCAGTCAGTTTGTCGTGTTCAGTCTTGGCAGGATAAAGAAATAAACAAATAGGGTGGTTAGCAACCGAAAAAAGAGGCAGCAACATGTCTTCCTTGGCACAACCTAGGACCTTTAGGTATAAATATGCATTGACTTGTACTGAAGTAAAGATTTACTGTTATTTGTGTCAGATCTTGCAGTTTGGGCCTGTTGCTCCATTAAAATAATCTCTGCTAAGGAATCTGCCTTGATTATAGGAGTGTTCAGTTTAGTTGTAAGTATGTAACATTTACTGTGTCAAAGCTGAATGACACCTAGACAGTTTACTGAGTAAATATTTAAGTGTCTGAGAGCACGCATAGCTGTGCACACGCGTAATTTATACATAAGTCCTCTATTAAATAGGACTAAGGTTTGGAAGTTTTTACATAAGACCCTGAAATGAATATTTCTTCCCTGCTCCTACTTCTCCTAGTCCCTAACTAGTGACCCATGAAATAAGCAATATGCTGAACTATAGAAAACTACTGTTGTTACTTCACTTTTATTTAATAACAACCAGGTATTTTTACTGCCAGATACATGCTGGGCTTTCAGTGACATTTATATGACATACAATGGCCAGTGAGATTAATCACAGATCTGTATTCTTTAAAGATACCCATGAGGATAGACTTCTGCGCCTGCTTTCAATGTTAAGATGGTTTTCTCAACTGCAACTCAGCACACTGCATGCTCTTGCAAACCTTTCACTTTTAACATATCTGCTTAATAAAAATGCTTTCAGTGACAGTGAAAAATTGGATCCATCAATGTGTTACCAACCCACATTTCCATTGCTACCATATAGACTTCAGAGAACCACTGCACTCAGCGAGAGGCAATGATGCTATTACAGCCTGACAAGGGCATATCGAGATACTTGGGCACAGATCACACAGATTCTCTTATAATTTTATTTTTAGCAGGGGCCTTGCGGTACAGATAATTAGAAAGTTTTGGCTAACAGGACATAACAGGAATCAGTCTAGCTCAGAGAGAGAACAGAAATTGTAAATGACCAAAAGACGAATGTGTGTATTCCTGTTAAGGATAAAAGAAGCAACAGGTACATCCACTGTGCAAACCAAAGAGATTACAGTTCAAGTGGTGTTTTTAAAAGAGGGGGGAAAAAAAAAAAAAAAAGTAAATCAATCTTACTCTCTCAGGTATGGCAAATTTTAATAGCTCTGCCAGGGATGTCAGCAATGCTGTCTGTTGACTGTGTTGTAATTACTACATGGTTCATCTTAAACACTGCATGTTGTGTACTGTTCTAGCAAAAACAAAGAGTTGTAATGGTAAAAGTGGCAGTCCTAACAAATGGACAAATAATTTAACTGCACAGTATCCAGCTTAAGTGGGAGCTGTCTGGTCACTCCCATGGAAAAAAGCTACTCTTACAGGATGTGCCCCAGGCTTCTTCGTGCCTGTTCAGTGGAGATGAGCTTAAGTGTGCTAAGGTGTCACCAAAGATGCTTGCTTGCAGTACTGGATGGAAACACTGGATACAGTCCATAGGCATCTGCAGAAGCCACAGCAGAATGAAGGTATTTTCTTATCCTCCTCCCTCAAATAGGGTATTGCTTTACTGCAGTCCAAATCTCAAACATTAAACTTTGGGAAATATTTTTGGGAATTATTCTTGTTTCATGGCAGAATGGGATGGAGGGAAGGACAACCCGAACTGCCAGGTCAATGAGGCACACCACTGATTGCCTTCCTCTGTGCTGCCACTGGTTTGAGCACATATTTGGTATAATAGATGATGCAGATTCAGAATTAAGTAGTAAAGAACTGCAGCGGGATCTCCAAATCTCTGGGCAGTTTAAGTCACGAGAGTCTTAGCTACTGCATTGCAAACCTGACTCTTGTGCCCCTGGAAATCAGAATTTCCATCCTTGGCTAGCAACTGCTTACAGCCTTGTCTTCCCTGCCCAGAGCAGGCATGTGGGGTGGCAGCCGTGCTCTGCACAGTCCCAGCCACCTGTTCCAGGAGTGTCCTACCCTCACTGCGTAGCCTAAACTGTTGCCTAACCCACAGTAAGTTATAATATGGCAGTGACATACAGAGCTGGCTTGGTCCTTTGAAATGCAAATTAACAGTCAAGTAATTAATAGGTGCATTTGACCCTGCATGAGAACAGCCAAATGTTGAGTCTGTTTTTCCAAAGCTGAAGATCTGCTGTGTACATTACGGTTCTGTTTAATAGTGCACACACAACAGGCATATAGCTTCACCAGGCACCAGTGCTGAGTCAAGTCACTGTAAGGCCATGCTTCCTTTCTCATGGCCCTCTTGCCTTTGAAGTTAAGCTGCAGCAGGCTCAGCTGTGCTCAGCAGGAGGGCTGAAGGTTTGAATATTCAGATTTCGTCTCTGTTTATAGTGGGCTTTTGAGATGTAGGAATTCTGTTACAATGTCCAGTTTCTGGGGGAAGGGTTGCTGAGGTTGTTAATGGGTCCCGAGGAGCTTCAGCCATTATGCTAACCACTGCAGGCCCCTTCTGCTCATGCCAGACATTAATGGCCAGATGGATCTAGAGGCATAATAACAAGTACTTTCAAAAGACCTTTTTGATTTCATCTCTGGCTCTAATTCTGGTTGTTTCATAGTGGCTGCATGCTGCAGCAGGCGATATATAGTATATTCAATTTAATTAGTGTGGATGTGCAGTTGATACTGGTGTGCTATGGTTTTCTTCAGTAGCTCACACACACATACTCTACATGGTTTCCAGAAGAAAAAATACATTAAACCTGGTGATTTAACATGGAAGCCATGGATTTTCTAAGCCCTGTGTGCTTAACCACATGCGATATTCTCATGTGGATATATGCATGTCATAGCACAGCTAACAAGTGTCCAGAAAAGAAAAATAGAGAAGTATCTGCCTGCCCTGTCCTTTCATTCAAAGTCCAGACGGGTAGAAAAGAGCTGTTATTGTTTCTACTAAATGACCTGGGAAGGATACACTTAAGTCTCACAAAGCAGGTATCTGGAAGTCCTGTTAATCATGCAGCTGCATGACTGCATGAAACGTGCAACTGTAGGTAGGACTACAATTGATGCTGCTGCTTCTAACAGTCGAGCTGTGTAGCTGGATTAGAGTAAATTAAGTTGTGATAAACAAATGCATCCTTGTCCTATTTGTCTTACAGAAGGCCCATTTTTCCAACTACAGAAAAATTAGCGGCTTTCCAGAAGTATGTGACGAGTGCGAGCTCTGTGCACAGCCGAAGAGGCAGGCTTGACGAGCAGCTTGTTGCCTGTCAACAGAGAATGGCACTTGCTTCAGTGTGGCTGTGGTGGCTATGGGAATCCTTTCTGCCTCTGGCCCCTATCACAAATCATAGTCCTCCCAACAATTATTCCTACCCTTTCCCTTCTCTTGTGGGCAGCTGTTTACCATTCTTTATCAAGTACTGTAGAGTGAGTGAGTAGGAATGGAAAGATTGAATGAGCTGGTGTAGCACTGGATAATTCTAGAGTCCGTGCTGTGTAATTAAGGGTCAATGTGCTGCTTGTTACATAAGGTCACTTTTTGTGATTGAAGTTGCACCTCAGACTGATCCTGCTCAGGAGGAAGTGAAATCTATAAATGAGTGAACCGACCTACTCTACCTCTTTCTACACCTCTGGAAACCCATCTTCCTGTAAATTGTGGGCACCAGCCATTAGAAGATGCTGCACACAGCTACAGTGCTAGACAGAGGAATTTAGTATGTTTGCATGGGGCTGTGGGTGTATGCTCATTCCCCTGCCTTCTCGTAACCTGTTTATCCAGTGCAAAACAGCTAAGCAAGCTGATGGAGAAGCCACAATACAGGTGTCATGTACTGAACACTACAGTAATGTATCTTCCACCTCTGAGAGAGAGGGCCCCTACTCAGCCAAGTGTGAATGAAAGCACTTGCTATTAAACAAGCACATTTAAGTAAAATTCCATTAATTAGCTGTTTCAGTTTCATAATATTCATAAAAATACATTTCTTGTGGCAGCAGGGATGGCACTGAAAGGAAGGACAACTAACATCCTCATTTTCTCTGTGTGATTAGAGTAGTTGCATCAAATACTTTATTATGAAGGCTGAAGAACAAGAAAAGCACATTCAGCGTCATATGTTATGGCACAATCCCTCTCTGGTGGAGCAAACAATGGGACCATTATACAAGCTGACATATTTTTTGTTTCTAATATATTCTGCTTCTTTGTGTCTGTGTATGCTTAAATAGCAGGCACAGATGTACTGTTTCCAAAGGTCTTTGACTTGTCATGAGAATACTGTCTTTACCAGTAAAATAAATTGATCACTAGTGACAATGTTAACTATTATACAAAGAAAACAGCTCTGGTGGCCTTTGTTAGATTTTAAAGAAAAGGTGATTATTTCTTCCTTATGACAGTTTGAAAGGTTTGCCATGTGGATATGGAAAGATTTTACTCATGAATATGTAAAGGTATGGCAACAGGCCGGGTAGTCAGACCTTCAAATTCTGACCGTTGGCTGTGATTGAGTTAGGAGAAAAAGAATACATAAGACAAACTCAAAATATGCAAAACCAGTGTTGGAGGTGGTTTTTAAAATGCTCAGTTGTGAGAAAACTATGAAATACTGGCTTTGGGGTATAATATTGGATTGATTACACAATTACAGGAAAACCGTGCCAACTGGGATGATGCACAGTGCATCAGGTGCAGTAACATCAAGACACTAAACCGTGACACATCAAGGCAATATACCTTTCTTATCAACAAGATGTGTTGCAATATTCAGGGAAACATTATAGTTGCAGGAAA
>VXAV01007929.1:2047-26164 GCA_013399715.1 Alectura lathami
AAGAAAAGAAAAAAAAAAAAAAAAAAAAAAACTCCACACCTTTCCCTCTAGCTCAAAGTTTACTATTTTAATGAAGTTTCATGCAACTTCACACAGGATCTACCTTTGCTAATTTTAATTCACCAGTAAAGAAAGAAAAAATGTAAACAGCGCTTCCTAAACTGACAATGGAATACCTCTATAGGAAGAAAAAGAAGCAGGACTGACAAGAAGTGACACAACAGACTTGCTTGTCATACACCTGGATCAAAAAAAATGTTTTGAGAAAGCCTTAGTTCACAAAAAAAGCATTTAAAAACCTACTTGTTGGCTTAAACTAAAACAGGTTTAGAAATAGAAAACCTGCTAAAGAAATATGAAAGCACAGGTTTCTACACCAACAATATCACGAGAAGCTATTCTCATGACATTTAGAATATGTTGTAAGGCAGTTTAGGAAGTTTGCTGGAAAACAGAGGGAATAAAAGGTAAAATACAGGACTTCTGGATTCCCACTGAATACCTCTGTTTACAAACATGAAATATCACAAACCAACCCCTTGGGAGCGATTACGAGAAAGTGAGAGTACTTTGCTAACTTTGCAGCACTATGCCACCGGTGCACTAACAAAACAGGGATGAACAGAACATACCATCATTTTCTTCAGGAAGAAATTCTTCCCTGAGAGAGTGGTGAGGCGCTGGAACAGGCTGCCCAGAGAAGTTGTGGATGCCCCATCCCTGGATGAGTCCAAGGCCAGGCTGGATGGGTTCCTGGGCAGCCTGATCTAGTGATTGGCACCCTGCCCACGGCATGGGCATAGAAACGAGATGATCTTTGACATTCCTTTCCAACCCAATCCGTTCTAAGATTCTATGATTAAAGGAACATTACTAACATGAGTGAAAATAAAATCTTTCCCAGGCAAGAACTCACAGACATATCAGCTTTTCTTTGTAACACGTTAACTCTCTGTACTTTTTTTTCCTTTTTAGCTCTTCAGTAGCCATTTAGTACCTCTATCCATTAGGAACTGAGAATGATTTTGTGCACATTTCCCACCACTGTAAAAATAGTGTTGATAGAATAGACAGAGTAATAAATCAGGTTATACAGTTTTTAACAGCCAATTTAGTCAAAAGCAAATTATCCCAAAATACTTCTTTATTTGATAGTACAACTATATAGCTCCTATAAAATGTGTGTTTGCTATTTTATCACTGTTAAACAAAATAAAAATGCTGTTTATTACAAGCATCTAGAGTATAATTCAAAAGCCTTTCAGATGCATATTAACTAAGCATCAAGTTTCACTAAGATATTGCTCTGTTCTCCCACAAAGTATTGTGATGTTCATTTTCAAAAACTAATTTAAATTAAAAAAAAAAAAAGTCCCTTTAAATCATTCTTTACTACAGAGATTTGATTTGGGTATTTGTTTCTAAATAAAACAGAATGGTTTTCTTATTAAAATAAAACAGAATATTTTCATAACAAATTTACTTTTAGTCATACTATGGCCTTAAAGGATTGCCAGAAGTATTGTACTTAATCATAACACAGTCTTCCAGCGGATTAGCAAGAAAAGCCTAAGTGACAGCCACAATACTAAAGCATTACAGAAATTGAAGCATTCATATGTTTCATCTTCTTGGAAAAGTCAGACTGACCCATCAAAAATTATTATTATTTTTTTTTTCTATTTTAAGCTGATTAAGACTTTCATACCTGGAACACTCCATTACTTGTCTGTCTATGTAGCATCAGAAAGACACTTCACTAATCAAAAAAAAAAAAAAAACTGATTAGAAGGGTAAAAGAGAAAGAAGTCTGTAAGAAAGATACAGTCTTCCTGAATGTATGAAGAAAGCACAAACAACTTGCACATCAGCCGTCACTCATGTAAGGTACTTTATAATTGTTTTACAGTCTTGAAAGCATTACACAAAATATGTTTGTGAGACAAAGCACTGCGTGTTTGCTGTGTAGATACCTGGTGGAAAAAAAGGCAATGATGAGCACAATGCCTGCTACTGAAAAGTCAGACATGAGGATTCTCTGCCTTGCTCCAAAATGACCTACCACAAGGAAATTCCAAGCAAGTGATGGTACAGATGTGGACAACTCAGGGCTGTTTACAGACTTCAAAAGCAGAAAAAAAAAAAAAAAAAAAAAAAAGTAGTTCAGCACAAGCACTCTACATTAAAATTTACCTTTGATGAGAATTAACTGGGCCAAATGAAGCAATGAGACAGTCAAAAAGAGGAAGGAAGAATTCAGTGTTGTAGCTATTTGATCTAGTAACTAGATGACCTGAAAAAATGTGATATGAGTTTCCCTTCAGGAGGCACTGGTGTGGCAGTGCATACTCCTATCTGTTTGGAGATTTGTTTCAAGGTGGCTGCATGGTATTTTACATATAAGAGTTCTAGCTATTAAAATTTTGTCATTGACTGTATCTTAGTCTGTAGTTTTCACACAGTAGAAATCCTGTTTCCAAACATGTTCAGTGGCTTGAAGCAATATAAATTAAAAAAATAATAATCACCAACAACTGGCTTTCACAAGTAGCTGCTTAAGTGCTTGTTAATTCAGCATTAATTTTATTAGTACCTTTTGTGAGGAACATACATCTATAATGGTGATCATATAATCTCCATAGGTTGAAGAAAATTCTCTCTCCAAACCTGTAACAACTTTCCTTGTGCTACCTCACAGCTGGGGAAAATAGGCACTGAGCTTCTCTACCATTGTTTTTCACTTCTTGAACCTGAAGTAATTACCAGTCTGCCCCTGAGAAATCAAATGGAATAACATCTGAATTCATGAGCTAACACTGCATATAAATGTAACAGTGCATATACCAGTATAGCCCGCACTTATTTCAGGATTTCAGACAGACACTGCTTGATGCACCTCCACTACGGAACCCTGAGAAATGCAATACATCGGGTGCCTCCTTTCTTATCGCCCAGAACAGTTTAAAAGCCACAGGGCCCATAGAAAAAACACAGCAGTGCCACTCTGTTGCTGTGCAGAGAAAGGAGGGTTTATTTTTCTAGTGGGGGTTGCAGGCATAGTTTTTAGAGGGTCAGGAGGGAGATCCTGAGGTCTGGCACATGTAACTGCAGAATCCTCCATGTCTTCACTGACAGCAAGAATAAGGTCACAAACACCTGGGTTCGGGATGGCTAGGACAGCCATGGAGGTTAACTGCTACAATGCTGATGGATCAACATCTTTCCTCTGAATAGAAATCACTATAATTTACAAAGCATTGTCACAGAACACATACAAAAACTTTCTAGATTACAGGCAGCTATAGCATTTTGACCTTAACCCCATTGAAGAACATATTCAACTATCCCACTTTTTCTAGCTAGCAGATTATACTGATATTTACTGTTGGAATAAAACTGATTTTAATTCTATGTTCAGCTGAAAGCAGGACAGTCCACCCCAAATAAGTACATGTGTCAAACCATCCCTATTCCATGACATGAATAATAAAATTAATCTCTGGATATACATTTATCCTATTTCATCAAGTCAAACTAAGCCACATGCATTATGAAAACAGATCCAGGTAAACACAGTTTAAAAAAATGCCCTGCTTCTTTCGGATAGTCTGCAGCATGTGCAATTACCCAGCAACTCATTAGAGAAATAAAACAAACACAAAGAAGTTAAATCTCACTTCAGTTTCCCAAGAGCAGTCCTAAGAAAATATTTTGACAAATCAACCTCTGTCTCCGACAGTAGTTTCCACCTAATTGTGTTTGTAAGACTTCCAACTATGCTCCCAATAATTACACAACATAAGCACTGTAACCATCCCTTAAGCTACTTTTAACTGTATAAACGTTAACTACTATGTTGTATGTATATTAAGGGGTCTTGTTTCTAAGCCATTGAGTCATCTGTAATTGTTTATGTAGGGTTTTAGCAACACACTTTGAAGATAGACAAGCAACTCTTTAATCTCTAAAACCCTCTATGAGAGACTCAAGTGTATATCCTCAAACCTGCAGGTAATCTGAATTAAGACTCAAAACTAAGGACTTACTCACATTTCAAATGAATCCGGCATTTTAAGATGACACTGGCTAACTGATTAGTCCCCAGAATATGCCATTCTTGAAGAGAGATAAATCCTATCAAACATTTATCCTGGAATTTTTTTTTTTTATTATTATTATTTTTTTTTGGCAACATTCTGATATAAAGGCTTCATCTGGAAACATACTCAAAGGCAAGCAATTTCAATTCTTACTGAAGTCCGCAGACACTAACAAGTATACAACTATTCACATGAGAGAACAACTTGATTTCAGTTTTACTCTTAAAACTTTCTTCACAGCTAAAATAAAAGGCAGTATTCCAAAGCTGTACCACTGCACTTTACATAAATATAGAAAATTCCACTGTAACTGAAAAGTAAAATATAAGTCTTGAGTGATTTTTTTTTTTCTTTACATCATGGTAGCTTGATTATCTCTACATTATTTCCAAGAGAAAAAACATTCCTTCACCTCTTTCTTCTTCCACATCTATAATTGTATCACAGCTCCCTCTCACCACAACCTCAGCCCAACACATATAGACACATACCTTTTTAAATGAGTAAAACAGACAAAACTAGATTTGAAAAAGGACAGTAGCAAAATGGTACAATATTTCTGTAACATCACTTAATGTTCTTGCTTCAAAATGACATTACTTATAAGACATGTATTCCTCTACTTAAACATACACTTTGCACATTCAAAGAAAGCATACAGAGATAACCTGAATTTGCAAAGACCCAATTATTGTCTGCAAATAAACTTAATACAAGGTGAGCCTAACTCAGTCTCCTGATGTGACTCAACTCTTAAACCTCGGGGATCCCAAGGTCCCTCTTCAGTACAAGAAGGAGGCAAGTAAGTAAATTAGACTTTGCCAGGCACCTGCAAACTGAGCATCAGATATGCCTAAAAGCACAAACAGAAACACTGAGGAAGGTCTTTTCAAAAGGACAAATGGATACACATGCACTGAGCTGAGAACCCAGAGCTGCTAACCCTCTTCCAGTCAGGAGCTCAAGAAAAGTCACCCACTCAAGAAGAAAGGAGACTGATTCTACCCCCTTGTATGGCTCAACAACCGAAAAATGAAAAAAAGTATTTGTCTGATTTGAACATTATTATAGACAGTACAATCCTACAATGCTGCAAAATGAGTAAAAAGTTCGGAAGAAAGGAGGGTAGGGTCTACACAAACAGACATGTCAGAACAGTTCTTCAGTATTTAATCACTTTCACTGGATGAGTATCACAGGACTTCTCTCATGCATTTTACTACATCTACCTGCAGCTACTTAGCCACACTTCTTGCTGTTTAATCTCTTTTACATGCAACATGTGGGACAGTAATCCTGAAATCCTTGATTTACTGTCATCACACAGCCACCAGTTGACACTTATTTGTGCTACAGATGCCTTACATGCTCAGCACCGGCTGCGGTATTTAGCTCTTAATCATACCATGACTGCAGAGCCTTGCTACCTTAGAGTACGCCTTACAAAAATGAGACATAATCCCTCTATTATTTGTCACTTATTGCAAAAGCGCTGAGGAGTAGCTTCAAGTTTTCCTCATCTGTAGCTAGTTTCCCAAGTTCTTCTATTTATTTTAATATTAAAGTCTTATGAGCCTGACAAGAGGAAGACAAAAATATTTCAGTTGGGCTTTCAATGCAGAGTCATTTATCATAGGAGGCTATGAAAGTTTGCATACTCAGCATAAAATAAAGCTGTATTACCAATTACAGGAAACATTATTCATATTTACAGATAACTGATTTCAAAATATAATTAACTTTAAAACGAGGGCTGTATAATTTCTCCATACTGAGTAAAATAATCGATTATCTTGCTATCTAGTGAATAGGGACATGCAGCTTTCTGAATTCATCAACATTGTCATTTCCAGTATCCCTGTGCTGCTCGCTGACAGTCAGACAACTATTCACACAATATAGCTGTGGCCCAAGATTCCAAACTTCTGTACCACACTTCGCATGATGTCAGGGAACACATACCCATCCAGCACAAATGTGGATGCTCTCTGAATCACAAGGCAGCCTTAAAAGAAAAAAGTCTGAGAAGAGAATCCAAGGATTATACGTAGTCACTGCTTATCTCAGGGGGATGGCAGTTAGTAATCCAACATTGTCACTGACAGTAGTAGGTTTCAGAATGAATTTCCTGCTAAAACCAGTAAGATTACGTTACAGCAGTGTCCTCAGTTGTGATCCCAAGTTTTGGTCAACCTTCATCCAGAATACAGAAGACCTGCAATCAGAAACATTGCTTCTCTGTGGAAACAGAGACAAAATACTCTTCATTTGACTCCTTCTCTCCAACCACTGTTGTCATTTTATCAGATCCTTTACTGGACAGCACAGACACAATAGAAAGAAAATTCTGACAGTAGAGTTGACAACTCTTTTACACTGTTCTGTTATACATTCAAAAGCGAATCAGAAACAATTAATTTCATTTGTTCTTAATGACAGAACAAGAGGAAAAACTTCAGGCTGCCGTACTAAAACATCAGCATCCCTACCAGAGGAAAAAATTATAGTCACAAGATCATTAAACAATCTGCCAAGTGAAGATACAGACTCATTACTGCTTGAAACATGACACCCATCAGACAAGCCAGAAGTAATACATCTCTTGCCAAACTGGTTATGGGTTGTCCATAAATTCCAGGATAAACACATTCCAGAACTGAAATGGTTTGATTAGATTACAAAAATTACTTATTACAATCTTAGTTATTTTGTTTAGCCAGTAATAATGAGCAACAGAAATTCTATTGTAAACAGCCTCCTCACTACCTCATTACTAGACTGGCAGTGTATTTAATAAAGCTTTTCACTATAAACCTTCCCTTCTTTTCCTACTGTTTTGAAATTCATAACTTCAGACATGGTTTGGGGCAGAAAATAACATCACTTCAGTTGTATTTTTTTTGCATATGTTTTCCATACATGTAAACAAAATCAATACTGCTTGTTAGCCCTTTATCCCACTCTTATACCTTATCTGAGGAAAAAACACCAGCTGGCACTGAATAAATGCAGCCTCAGGCAAGTACTGAAGCAGCAGCAGCCAGCCAGCTGCCATGCTCAGCTCCTGCACAGCGGGAACTTGATGCTGGGCAGCAGCAGGAGGCAGGGTGCTACTCAGGGGCAGGCAGGCTGGCAGCTTGGTGACAGACCACCAGGCATGGTGCAAGCCAACGCCAAGCCTGGAAACCCAAAGGACAGCTCAGGAAGAGAGCCGGCACCAGCCACAAACAACGTGGCTCAGGTACGGACTGAGGCTGAAATGGGCCCCAGAGAGGCTGGGCAGAGACGCCCAGAGAGGGAATGCAGGACCTGGAACTTAACGCTAAAGCTCGTAACTGTTATTATAGAGCTCTCACATTAAACGGTGTTCACATACAAAATATCAAGATAGCTGCATCAAAGCTTCAATAACAGTCCTCCCGCAAGTAGAAAAGCAACCAGCACGTTGGCGGATAATCGACCTCAGTCCAGCAGATCATCCACTTCAGTGCCAAGGGCAGCTCAGTTTAACAGAGAAACATTTTGAAAAGACTATGAAAAGCAAATATGTCAAAAAATTAAAAGATAACATCTTTTGCACAGAAAAGTGCTAGCGGTAAAATAACAACCAAAGTTGCAAAGATTGACAATTTAGAAAGGTTCTTTCTTCTTAGATATTAAAGTTAATTAAAATTGGTGAAGTCATGGAATCATTTGTGACCTACTCTAAATGTAATATAACCTCATCTGAAAAGCATGAAATTACTCTGCCTGTATCTATTACTTCAATTCTTGATAACTATTATAGTCATTCAATAACCCAATTACTATAAATTACATTGCAGAAGTTGGCCCATGCAATAGCCAAACCAGAAAAGATTTGTGACATCGTCTGCAGAACATTAATGAACCAAAAGAAACTTATTTGGTAAAGTAAACTGAAAATAAATAAATAAATAGATAAACTTGCCTTGAGTTCCCATAACAAATGTGTAAGTGTTCGAATTGTTGCAGAATAAGACACTCTTGGAACTTCGAACTCTTATCATTTTCAAACGCTAGAGTTGAAATGTATACTGATCTAGAATGTGATGCTAAAATCGGCTTTTAACGTAGTTTGGAAGGTGCAAATTTTGACACCAGTATAGAGGCTTCTTGGAAGCTGGCTGGACAAACTTCCAGTAAGGCAGGAACAACACACTCGTTTGTGTAACGGTCCATTTTCGGGTGCCCAACACAATCTTAAGACTACAAGAGTGCAAAATGCTTGACTGGGATGATAAAGCAGGGAAAAATTTATTTAATTTTCCAAACACTTTCAATCAAATTTCAAAATGCAAATTACATATATAAAAAAAAAGATTACCTAGTGAATCTCCTAACTTGGAGTATGAGCCTGCATCAATGGCGAGCTTAGAAAAATCAGTAGCCGTAACCCTCACTGATTTTAAAGCAACTCACAGAATTCAGAGATCCAATATTGATGCCCCAAAAGTGTAACAATCCATGTGGAATGGTCATTACTATAAGGATGAAAATGAGACAAGAAATAATTAAGCTTTAGTTGTTAACGTAAATAACTGCAAATGTCCTTTACTCAGATAACCACCGAGCATTTCACACAGAAGAGATCTGCTTAGCTTTTTACTGTGTAAGTAATTCAGTTATATCTAGAAAACTAAGACAACCACATCTGCAAAAGGGAAAAAAAAAATGCCAAAAATAACGTCTCACAATTCTTGTTTTTTTTTTTTTTTTTTTTTTTTTTTTTTTTTTTTTTTTTTTTTCCTGCTATTTCTCATCTATGTTCTCAGCTTGTTTCTTTCATTTTACATCCTGCATTTTAGTCAGCTAGTTTTTCATCTTTTAGAATGCATGTAATTTTTGACCATGAACCAAGTTTGCTGTTTTCCTGTCCTGGTTTAAAAAAACAACAAAAAGAAAAGGAAAAAAAAAAAAAAAATGAGTTTCCAAGTTCATTATTTGAGTACTTCTGTTATCCTGAAAAACTTTGACATATTTATATCACCTACACAGCTTATATTGTAAATGATCTGAAATAAATATTAGCAAGCTCACTACTTTCAACTTCAAGACAGCAGACTTCAGACCTACTTAGGGATCTGCTTAGCAGAGTGTCATGGGAAAAAACCCATGGGAACAGGTTGCCCAGAGAGGCTGTGGATGGCCCATCCCTGGAAGTGTTCAAGGCCAGGCTGGATGGGGCTCTGAGCAACCTGGTCTAGTGGGAGGTGTCCCTGCCCATGGCACAGGGGCGTTGAAACTAGATTCTCTTTAAGGTTCCCTCCAACCCAAACCATTCTATGATACTACAAAGTGATTAAGAACTGTAACAGTAAAACTGTACAATTGTGTTTGAATTTGAAATGTAGTTTCCCAATAGTTTCCCAACAATAGATCTTTAATAAATTTTGTCTACTTTAAATTGCTAATACAAAAATATTTATTCATTAGTGAGTGAGTGCTGGCATTTTCAAGTTTTTAATTAATGAATTGCTGCAGAACAGGATACATTTCACATTATAGAAAAAAGACACTAAACTAAAAGCATAACATTAGCCTTCAAAAGCCTCCTAGAAAATACTTTCTTCTATACCACTGATATATAAAGTTAAGTCTCAATATTAGAAAATATTTTTAGTTACTTTCTAATATGAGGAAGTGTCCATCTGATGTGGTATTTCTGGAGTAACAGCCATTTTATTGTGTGGCTTTCCCAAGTTCCAGCTTTCCATACTTTCTTTATAGCAGTGGCATTAGTTTTAATTTGAATTGAGATGTACATAAACATAGCGGTGTTGCTGCATTTTTCTATGGGACATTATTTTCTCTAGCAGTTCAGCAAATAATTCTTTCAGTGGATTGGAAAACTGCAAGGATTCTTTTGAATCTTCTAAATAAACAAGTTACGGGTGCAGTTCAGAGGTTATTATATTTTTGAGCTGAGAATGCTCTTCTGTTTCTGGTGTTACTCTGACAGAAATAATGAAGAAAGGATCTGCAGATATGCCTCAAACAGATTCACAGTTATAATTAAGTGAATTTCCTATCTTGTCTGTTGAAGGAAAAAAATAATAATAATAATCAAGCCTCTCACTAATCACTGCAACCATATATGAACAGGTTCTCACTTTTAAAATAATCAGAGAAAAAAATATTTCAAGAGCAGTTATGAAAACTAGTAACAGCATATTCAAAATCAAGATTTGTATTTTCAAGAAATGAGTACTTTTAGTATTTGAGAGAAAGAAAATGTTACATTCATTTCTAACTTATAAAGGTCACCACCTTCTGATAAGAATTCTGGCTCAATCCTTTCTGATCTCAGAGTTGATTAGAGTTCAAGTACCAAAGCAGAAGGCCATTTAAGAGAACAGTTGTGAGATCTGGGCAGAAGTAGCATCACTGCCCTAATGATTACCATATGAATAAGCTCTTCTCTCAGTTAGATGCCTTCTTCACCCTTGGACTAACAGTGATCCTAACAACCCTTTCCTACAGACTTCTGCAGCTCAGACAAATTTGAAGATTATACTTATGTTGTATCATAAAATGTAGGGAAATTAGCCAAAAAAATTCAAGTAGCAAAAAACAAACACAACTGACATTTCATTCCCTATTTCATACTAATACACGAAAGCAATATATAACACCAGTTCTGCATTTAGTGGGCAAGTCATCTTTCTCTAAACTCCTTTAATATCAGGCTTTCAGGATCTAAAACACAACTGTGTGTCCGTAAGATCCTCTACACAAGTAAGAACAAGGTTTGAACTTTCCTGTCTGTCACTCCATTCTGATTGGAGAGATTGGACTTAAGAAGCTACAGAATTCACCATTCAACATTGCAAAAGCAATCTCATGGCAAAAAAAAAAGCCAAAACAATACAGAATATAATTCCCTTGGTTTACTAGTATGAAGATGCATTAAGATCCTACATCGCTTAGATGAAGAATTTTCCTTAATCAAGATACATGTCATGTCCAAATCTTATTTAATTTTCTCAGAAAATTGAGGCTTCCCTCACTCTCCTTCATGAAGTTATTCCAGTAATCAGAAATCTCTGGAGAATAAGGGACAGAGTGAAGAACATTCCATAATCCCCCAAACTGTACTCTCCTAAAAACTTCCTCCTTTAGAGTAAAACACTTTGGGTGTTAAAACAACGCAGAGACAAAAGGGTGACCTTCAACTCTTTGTGTTTATTACCACTCAACAAATGAAAAACACCTTCACCGTGAAACCGCACAGAACAGACTGCTCAGACGACTATGTGCTTCTCTAAGGAGGGAGATTTCACAACTTACCTGGTGAAAGCCCTGGGCTACCTAATCTAACTTTGAACATGGGATCTGGGAATCATGACCTCACGTACAAGGTAGATATTTCTGATATCTTACCATCGAAGAGGCAGACTGTCCCAGCTCTAACTGAAGCTTAGCTGCAGCCTGGTAAAGTAGAGAAATACAATTACATGCACATACATATATGTGGGTGTCAGTGCCATTCTATATGGCATTCAACTCCCAGAAGGCCTTCTGATTCCTGAATCATAAATTCATAAGCAAAAAATTAAGCAGAATGATTTTCGCCCACAAGTCAAGAAATAAACTGAATAGCAATTAATAATCCTGCTCCTCCCACATACCAAGCAAGCAAGTAGTTTCGATCTCTAGAGTCAGCTGGAGTATATGGTCCTGAAACTGTATATTGCTATATATATATGTATATCTGCTATACAGAAAACACACACAAGTAGATCTAGCTAAAATATTAAACCTGATATCATTCCTATTAAAAAATAATTAGTGGTTAATTAAGTATTTAACTTTCCTCAAGATCAATTCAAATGTGAACCTGTTAATAATACCCTGAATAAGGAGATGATACACAGAATAGCATTCACTTTGCAATAATATGAAGGGATTTTGCCCTCAAAAAACGTAGAAATATGGGTGCTGAAGAACAACCTAACAGCATCAAGGAGACAAAAATCACATTCTAACACAAAGAAACAGTGACAAAACACTGGAACCCTTTTACCAGAAAGGGAATTGGATAATTAGGGAAAATCAAAAGCTGAACATAAGTTAATGATGTATTTCATGCTCCAGGAAGTATAATTAGGATTACCACATGAGATAAACCTAGACAAATCCTGCTCTATTCAGTATATTGACCAGGCCACAGTTGGATTCCTGTAAAGAATTTTTATAGACAGGCCAACTGAAGGAAGTCAAGAGCAAAGAAAAAGCATCATTGGAAGAGTCAGGAGACTGATGCTGCTTATACAGAAGATACATTAACAATCTTCAGATACACAGAAAACTGCTGCAAAGAGCAAGTATCCTACTGCAAAGACCAAACAAAAAAAAAACAGTAGACTCAAATGCAAAAACGAGTAAAGCAAAAGGAATGAAAAAATGCAGATTAATAATCTTGCTCTGATACTGATCAATTTGGGGCTCCAGGTGCTGGGGAGCATATGGAGTGGGCTGCTCAGCAGGAAAGGTGAGCAGGGAGCACAGATGGCCATGAGGCAGGAAGGAGAGTGACCTTACCCACCAGAAGTACGTCCCGGTGTGCACAAGCAAGAAAAGCAGTATAAAGTGTCAGACAAAGTGCAGTATCAAAACAGAGGAACTGGTGAGGAGCGTTTTTAAACAGGCAGAGGAAATGCATGAACAGGAGACATTCCTCTTCTGCTTAAACTGGACCAAATCAGAAAGCTCTCTCAGCTGATTCATAGTTAAAAAACAAACAAACAAACAAAAAAAAAAAAAAAAAACAGTGTAATGTTTTTAGACCTCTTCTTAGACCTAATCACTAACAGTACAATTAGAGTAGCGATTAGTAGTCGGTATTAGCAAGAAAGCGATTAGTAGTCGGTATTAGCAAGACCTGGCAACCTGGAACAGGAAATGAGAGTAACTGGGAATTCAGTTATCAGGGCACTGCAGTCACATTTCTATATTGCTTTTCGAAGGGAGAAAAAGTTCTATGTTACTGCTAGGTTGTGGGAGCTTTCTCCTATCCAGGGATGCTCTACACCAGATTTAAAGTCTGCACATTCTTTTCAAAAGTCTTTAAGTGTAATCCCCTTCAGTCTTTAATTTATTTCACAGCTTCTCATGATTCATTATTAAGAGGAATAATTTCCCCTTGCAAAAAGTCAATGTTTTCCATGCCTCAAAGATTACCCTTGTCCGTTGCCTCGAATACTGCTCAACAACCTACTCTGCCTCACCCACAAAGCAGAAGCTCTCTCCTTTACAGAGTTCCTCAGTTTGTGCAACTGAGGGAACTTGCAAATTGAGGAAATATCGTCTGTCGTACATCTCATAGCACGTTTGAGAGTAATACTCAAGATCAGATCCTCTCAAAGATAAGAAAGTTGGAAAGGATTAGGAAGAAAGTGTAACAGAAAGAGCAGTCAACATTTATTCATTCAGTCTGATCTACAATGCAATGCATGCTATTAGAGCTTGAAGATTCTAAGGAGAGTTTAGCAGGTGAAAGTAAGAGACAGATACTGTCCTTGTTTGTGCATTACCGGGTAAAAAAAAAAAAAAAAAACAAAGACGCAAAAACCAGTTACTAAGAAGGCTGCCTCTTCTAATCAGTTTGAATATGAAAACATACAATAAAACCTACTGAGACCATGTCCAGACTGACTAGTAATGTATTACAAGAGAAGCAGATCTGCAGAGCAAAACTGTTTTTTTGCCAAGGACCAAACACTTTTATCACAAGCATTTTGGGGAGGTTCTATTTTGGACTTTCTGTGCATGGTCCCTAAGTCTGAACCCTAGAATGTAGCTGCAATTAATCAGGTGCCTCCCTTTCAGAATGAAAGAAATTCAGCTAGGAATTAGCATTTTAGTTCAAAATAAAAGTACATGTCTTGAAGTAAATCTCTTGCAGTCATCACCATTTATCTATCATGCTGCACTCTGCATTGTAGCATGGTCTCAGGGCACGTGACCTGGATTCTTTTCAGGTGGAATTAACCTCAGTGGAGGCATGCTCCAGGGCACACCCAGAGAGCCACTAACAGGCGTGCAGTCCACAGGATAAGGCTATAGCTAATCTGAAATAAAACCCCAGGGATTCATACAGTGTGAACGTTCAGTACCTCTGTCTTACTCCACTCTGTCTACTCCTATTTAGATGTGCTGCTTACCAGCATCATTCCAAACCACTTTACAATGCAGACTGAAGGGCAGCAGATAGAGGTAATAATGAGATTCACCTGAAAAGCACATTCCTAATGCAAAGTAAAATATTGATGTATATGTTTTAGGATGAACTAAAGACTCTCTGGAATGGAATACTTTCCATCACAGTTCTATACTTTGTTCTGCAAGACGTTTCTGTTTCGAAAATAGTTTTTTTCTCATCCTTTACTCAGCTCACTGGTGGTTAACTCCCCTGAATAAAAAGGTCAGCAAGTCCCAAACACTTCTGAGCACATCAGGTTAGTGTCACTGCCAAACAGCAGAGCCACAGTCTAACTGGTAACATAGTAATAAATAAAGCACCTGAGGGCCTTGAGGTCAGCTGGCAGTGAAAACTTTGCAGCAGTGAATCTAAACTCTTTGCCCTCCTGCAAGGCATGAATTCCACCATTGTGCTGTCCCCATGAATGGTCCTAAATCAGAGCCTGGATACTGTCTCAAAGACTGCTAAGTAGCCCAGGACAAAACTATGCTAAGGAAAATGCTGACAGCTTAACAGCATGATCAAATGCATTTGAGTGTTTGAAGCCATGCCCTGGCCCTCTTAGTGCAGTCGGCAGCCAGCAATACCCACCTACAGAAGGTAGGGGACACCAAAGCTATCTTCAGAAGCTTATGATTGGAATGGAGTATTATTCTGCTTCTACAGCAGCAATTTGACCAAATCCAATCAAGCTCCCAAACCCTGAGGTATGCCTCTATGTTTAAGTACCACCAGTGCAGACATTAGAAGACTATTAAGTTTTGGAAAAAAAAAAAAAAAAAAAAAAGACAAGTTGCTACGTTCCAGTTAACTGAAATGCTCATAAAAACTATCTGTGGAGCTCATTAGTGAAAGTACCTCAATTTCACATAAGAACATGAAATTAGTTCCAGAAGATATTTGATCTGCAAATACCAAGCAAGCTGATGAGTGGCTATTTACACCGTAATTTGAAATTAGTGTATCTAAACTTTTATTCTGTGAAATAATATTCAAGGCAGCAATTTCCTATGACATTTAAGAAAAGCCTTCTCAGTATTTCTTGCAGATCATACAGACAGCACACAAGCTACTGTTAAGATTCTTCTTTTAAGCCACATCCAACTAAATATAAGATAATTAGCCCTCAGTGAGCAGATGTGTACCTAATGAAACACCAGCACCACAAATAAAAGCAAAGAGTATAGTCAGATAAGTCAGTCGGAGGAAAACACTGTTCTCATCCCTAAATGATATTCCCTCATCTTCCATTTTAGAGAATGTTTTGATTACTTAATTTAAATGGAAAAGATCTCTTCTCCCTATGAAAAGAGTTTTTATTTTGATAATATCCTCTTGACTGGAGTCTGTTCGCTAAAGTTTCACAGAAATTCTTGAAAAATAATGATGCTGTACAAAACAGTCTGCTTTTTACAACTTGTAAATTCCACCCAAAAAAAAAAAAAAAAANAAAAGAATGTTGTACAAAACAGTTTGTTTTTTACAACTTGTAAATTCCCCCCAAAAAAAAAAAAAAAAATTCTAGAACTACATCTTGTTCATCACACACCTCAGTGCCTCAAGCCATGGCAGTAGGCTGGTGGGCTTGTTTTATTTATTTTTCTTCTGTTAGATGTAAAGGGCTAGGTCATAAGTTTTCTAGGGCCACATAGTCTGGAGCTACTGCTCAAAGAAAAATTATTTCCCAGAGGGAACAGTATTAACGCTGATTATTTAAAACATATACATTAAGCACTCTGCACTTCTTTTGTGGCACTTGGCTGTGAATCGCATATTAGACTAATAGAAGGGAAATATTACAAAATAAGAGATGAAGTCTTCATTTTGTGCTATAAATTGATGAAGCAAGATGGTTTTGCAGAACAGAATTAGATTGACCCTGGACAGATTAAAATGACACTAGAATTATGAGATTTACAGAGTCAACTCAAGCAGGTTTACTACATTTAATTATATTTAGCTACAAAACCTACATCCAATAGATATTAAGTTAACCTTACTGACATTTCTCAGTCTGTCAAACTATTGAAAGCTGAAGAGAAGAAACAGAGCTGTCAGA
The DNA here is from genome assembly GCA_013399715.1 of Alectura lathami. Lineage (NCBI taxonomy): Eukaryota > Metazoa > Chordata > Aves > Galliformes > Megapodiidae > Alectura > Alectura lathami. Next base: position 18,429 of record VXAV01007929.1, read on the forward strand.
ATAAAGCATGGACTCTCCCTACCACACACAGATACAAATCACTGAAAAAACAACCCAGTGCTCCCTGAGGTCCAGGTAACCCCTGGCTACCCGCTCACTCCTTCTTTAACATTCACTCCCTCTAATAACTTCCCTAAAGTCTACCCTCCAGTAATGTTTCTGTTCTTTAAATATATATGGATTTTTCCTCTCTTCAATTTTCTTTCAGTTCTTGTCGGTCAGTGTGACAAACACTGAAACGGAGCATCTCCAAAGAGTAGATGTTGAGTTACGAAGAAAGCTAGAAACTCTTCTGGGGTAAAGCAAAGTTTATAAAGAAAGGAACAGAGAAAAAGTGAATTACAGAAGTAGAGGGGAACATAAGCAGCTCGCTTGCCCTGCTTTCCTCCACCCCGCCGGAATTAGTCATGCACTAAACTAAAAAATGAAGAGGTGATAAAAACAAAACTGAGTCTAAATATTAATGATCATTTTTTAACTTGGAGTCAGTACATGATTAACCATTCTCTTCTCCTTCATGACATCTGGAAAAAATGTTCTTAAGGGCATTAGTCACAGATGATTCCAACTGCTGCCACTCTGCTCTTTGTAACAACGACAAATCAGATTTTTGTTTTCTGTCTCTCAAGGTTCAATTACAGGTAGTAAAAGACAGAAGAAGGAAGCATTCTTCCAAGCAACAATTTCTATTGTCTGACTGTCAAAATGAAGAGAAAGCTATGCTGGGTTGTGTATGTAAATCAGATCTAAACTATTACACTTCATTAATTCTCATCAGTAGACTGTCATGGTATGATTTTGACTATTCAAATTCCAGATTTCTTTCCTGGAACACCTCCCTTTTAAAGCCACAGACCACAGAATCACAGAACGGCTTGATGTGTAAGGGACCTTTACCATCATCTCTTTCCAGCCCTCTAGTCATGGGCAGGGTTGCCACCCACTAGATCAGTGTGTCCTGGAACACATCCAACCTGACCTTGAACACCTCCTGGGATGGGGCATCCACAGCTTCTCTGGGCAGCCGGGTCCAGAGCCTCACCAGCCTCACAGTAAAGAATGTATTCCCAACACCTAATCTAAACCTACTGTCCTATATTTTAAAACCATTACCCCTTTTTGTGTCACTACACTCCCTAACAGAGACCTCTTACAGGTCCCCTTTAACCATTTGCAGTCCCTGAAGCCTTATCTTTTCTAGGCCAAATAACACCAACTCTCCCAGCCTTTCTACATAGGAGAGGTGCTCCAGCCCTGATCACCTTCACGACCTCTTCTGGGCCCGCTCCAACAGCTCCATGTCTTTCTCGTGCTGGGGGCCCCAGCACTGCAGGTGGGGCCACACAGGGGCAGAGTAGAGGGCACAATCACCTCCCTTGCCCTGCTGGCCACCCCTCTCTTGATGCAGTCCAGAATGCAGTTGGCCTTCTGGGCTACAAGCACACACTGATGACACGTCCAATTTTTCATCCACCAGAACTCCCAAGCTCTTCTCCTCAGGGCTGCTCTCAAACCATTTATTCCCCATTCTGTACACACACCTGGGATTGCCCCGACCCAAGTGCAACACCTTGCATTTGGCCTTGTTGAACCTCATCAGGTTCTCGTAGGCCCACTTTTCCAGCCTGTCCAGGTCCCTCTGGATGGCATCCCTTCCTTCAGGGGTATCAACTGCACACTCAGCTTGGCGTCATCAGCAAACTTGCTGAGGGTGCACTCGTTCCCACTGCCTATGTCACTAATGAGCTATTAAACAGATCCCCACGCACTCAAAGCAAAATATGCTTAAAGCAGAATTCTTTCTTGTCAAAATCACTATCTTTTCTGAAAAGATCACTTTGCTTTCGAAAGTCAGCTGAGACCAACTCATCCCACTACATCTCCAACCTTGATGGCTTAAACTGAGTTGTGCTAGCACCATGGTTTTGTTCATATCACACTTAAACAACAAAGATCACAGCTATTAAACTTCTGAAGTGTAACTTCAATGAAGAAATTAATTTTTGAGAAGAGAAGGTACACAGGATAGATTTAAGTCTCATCTTCTGAAATTCCTCAAGTAAAAAGGGTGATACATATTTAATTTCAGACAATTGGGAGCAAAGACGTAAAATATAAACAGTAAATAAACTCACAATTTCTGTAATTCTCCCCTTGGTGATGACACCATGTGACAAATCAGTAATTCATTCTTAAACAAGTGTCACTTGCTAGTTTTGGCTACAGTAGAATTCAGTAATTTTCTATTGTAAAATAAGCATAGGCTTTGTTGTAAGTATACCAAGGAAATTCTAAGTCTGTGTGGAGTTAGCTACAGTGGGTTGAAGTGCATCTGTTACCTGAAGACTAAGAAGTTCTTTATTTAGGGCACTATTATGTCCATGGATTACATAACTTCTATAGACAGTAATAAAAACTTCTTCCCTTGCAAACTGTATACGGACTTATTCGTAGCAGTAGTTCTGTGATAATTGTTGGGAAGTAGTATCGTGTAACTACTTCTTTTACAATAAATTTCTTGTCAGAAAATAGTACCTTTTTTCCTATTTTTAATATATTACAGATACAGATAGGAATGCACATTTGTTCCAGGAGAAGCAAAGATTCGTTTAATGATCACAAAATGCTGAATAACAGACTTGGAGATTTTAGTGCTATAAAGTAACTCTTCAAAGCGCACTTTGAATTCTAATCCTTTTATGTAATGTTATTTTACTCTTTTTTTTTTTTTTTTTTTAAAGACTGTTCTGTTTAGCACATCCAACGTACACACCATATGACAAACCAGATGCCTTAGTAATGAATCCATCATTTAAATGAAAAGTACAATAAATAGTTGTATAAAATAGCCTGTTGATGCAACTGATAAACACGCTGGCAACTTACGCCTAGAAACGAAAAAGGCTTTATAAAAAGCTATAGCAACATCACAAAACAAGATTATGAGCCTGAACTGGCAACATACCATAGAAATACAAAATATCCTGAGTCAGGAGTGACCCATGAGGATGATCCAGGCAACTCCTGGCCCCACACAGCACCACCCAAAACCCAGACCCTGTGTCTGAGGGCAGTGTCCAAACCCCCTTGAACTCCAGCAGCTTGGGGCTGTGACCACTGACCTGGGGAGCCTGTTCCATGCCCACCACCCTCTGGGGCAGAACCTTTTCCTAACCCCCAGCCTGACCCTCCCCTGACACAGATCCATGCAGTTCCCTCGGGTCCTGTCGCTGTCCCCAGAGAGCAGAGATCAGCACCTGCCCCTCCGCTCCCCTGTGAGGGAGCTGTAGGCTGCCATGAGGCCTCCCCTCAGCCTCCTCTGCCCTGGCCTGAACGAACCAAGGGACCTCAGCTGCTCCTGATACATCTTGCCCTCCAGACCCTTCACCACCTTTGTAGGCCTCCTTTGCATGCTTCAACTGCATTCTAAAAATGAACCCAAATCGTGGATTACTGTATATCCTTATAACGCCATTCACTCAGAACTCGTGAAGGGTAGCAGAAGAACCACTAAATGTTACATTTACTAAAACACAGCATAAAACAGAAGGGTATTTTTTTTTTAAAAAACAGGAAAAGATACAGCACAAAATTAATTAGAATTCCTGCATGAACAGAGTAGAATATCTTATTAGTATAGAAGAAACTTGCATTTTCTTAACACAACCACACTGATAAGTAATTCCTTAAGCCTTTCTGAAAACATGACTTAATACTGTTAAATGGGATTTGTATGGAAAGATCTGTGCCCATGAATTTCCTTGCCGTATCTAGCTCTTAGCTGCAGGCAGTGAAACAAATGAAAAATCTCTCCCTTCGCCCGTTGATTGAACAGCCTTTGCTGGAGCAGAAGATGACAACACACACTTGCAATAAAAAGTTTTCAAATTGAATGCATCCTCATGATATCCAAGATCAGTTTTGACGTTTTCCTCCAATAAAGTTAATAGTCTTACCTATACTTCAAGGAGAAAGAGTTTTCAGAGGGGAAACAAAAAAAACATTCATCACCATCTCCTGTGTTACTTGACAGTTTTTAATGTGCACACTCCTTCTTCTGTTAAATATATTTATATTACATCCTAGCTATTATATTCTCAGTGATGTTAAAATACTACTCCTGATTTACACAAGCAAAAGCAAGCATGTTTTTGCTTTTAAGTTAAATGAATGAATATTCTTCAAAGAACTCCATATCCATTATTGGATGGGACAGGACAGTGCTTGACTTATTCAAGCCAAAACAAATATATAAAATAAGAACTGAGAAACGGAAGAAAACCTTAAACCTGAAAAATATTCTCCACGTAATCTTCAGTGAAGTTTCATCATCTTTTCAGGAAATATAAACTCCTGAAAGACAGTTTACTCCATCCAAATTTAAAAAACAAACAAACAAAAAGAAAAATCCACTACCCTAACTAACGTCTTTTCTTTAGCTTCCCCGCTGGTGAAGCAGGAACAATAATGCTCACCCACTTGGCATTGTACTCTGCAACTGTATATTACTGTTTCTAACTTACGTAGTTTACAGGCAGATGTTAACAGCTGTTAGCAGTACAAATCACAACAGCAGTACTGAGGAAGCTGTCCACCAGCATGCATAGCATAGCCAACACACGATCATTCTTCTGGCTTCTACTGGGTATCTCATCACCAAACAGACTGAGCTTCTCTGAGCCCCACCTGAACTGCACCCACCTGTTCCAGTGGTCCTCCTGCAAAACTGGGCACAAAACGGAATCCTCGTCAAGAGGCGCAATGACAAAAATTCCATTTTGTGGCAAGAAAGAATAATCAAGAGTTGATAATAAAGACTGGACACCAAGAGGCTTTGATTTCAACCCTGACTGGGTAAGACTGCTTCTGTGGTCCTCACCAAGTCAGTTAACACCTCTGCTACACATCTCCATCACTAAAATGGGGTAATCAGTACTGCTGTAAATCAAGGAAGTGCTACGAATATTGGCTGCTCAGACTCTGGGAAGTGCTTCTACAGCCTGCCAAGAAAGCTGTTCTGGCCATGCCTTCCCCAGCAGACTGCATTATACAGCAGGTACCTGGTCACAGGAAGAGTTTCTTCTTATTCTTCATTCATCTGGTGACTTAGAAGTCTTATACAAACTGTGCAAAGGCAAAAATCCCAGAGCAAAAGGCAAATAGTTGTGCAAGTTTGGCATGGCAGAGGGAAGCATTATAAGGCTACTGATTTTATGGTATCATATGTGATGTGAGCATGTACCATGCCTCTTCAAATACCGTACAAAACAGAGGTTTTGCATTGATTTGCCTGCCCAGAACTTCTTTAAATACTACAAATGCATTTTATCCCTCCTACAATCTGAACTTCACAAGGAGATGATAAATGAGGTAATATTGATTAGATTGTGCTAAAGGGTTCCAGCTTTTCAAGGTTATATCCTTTAGAGAGTTTGTAAATCTCATTACAGAAATCTGCCTGCTGATATACATAAATAAAGAGTGGCAGAAGGACTCCAGCATGACAGCTCTCACTGGAATCACACTGTTCTTCAGACAAAGTTCAGACAACCAGGTACAGAGGAGCTCAAAACATGAGAATCAGCCTGCCTTGGTTTAAAGAAAACAGACCCCCAAAAAATTACATCATATCTGGATTAAATGAGTGAAGCTAACAAATGACGCCTGGAACAAAGCACAGTCTTGGGCTTCTGTTGGCTTTAACTGTCAGCTTCGTTAGTAATATGAAGGATGAGCAAATCCTCCTAAGTAGTTTACTTCAACATGCAGGCAGTTTTTATAGTAAATTAATCTTAACTTCCAATGAAAGTCAACTACAGCCTTTTGCTCCTTTTGGCCAAAAAAAAAAAAAAAAAAAGAAAAAAAAAGTAAAGTAAATGAAACAGCACACAGAAAGCAAATATAATAATCTGCTAAATTCCTCTAGAGTTATGCATCCATTCTTAACTAATGGGGGAAAAAAAAAGAGGCACTTCTAAGAGCCATCTGCTTTTTAGAAACTTCCACTGCCTCCAATTTCTCTCAAAACACAGAAGGACCAGGTGGTCCCAGCAGGCAGACGTGCTGGCAGCCACGGAGGTGAAGAGCATCAGCATCAACACAGGCGTGATCAGTCTGACCACCTCCCTCTGCCTCACCCTCCTTAGACCACATCCAGAACACTGCATCCAGATTTGCGTCCTCCAGCACAAGAAGCATACTGACAAACTGGACCAAGTGCAATGGACGGCCACGAAGGGGGCTGGAGCACTCTTCTTGTGAGAGGCTGGCGAGGCTGATAAACCTGCAGAAGAGATGGCTTTGAGGGGGGGCCTACAACAGCCCCCAGCTCACCGTGGGAATGGCCCAGCAGTGAAGCAGGTTGCCCACAGAGGTTATGCACCTTCCATCCTTGGAGGTTTTCCAGATGCAGTGGGCAAAAGCCTTGGGCAGCAAAGCCTAAATTCAACACAGTCACTGCTTTCTGCAGGTTAGACTCGCTGACCTCCCAAGGCCCCTTCCAACCTAAGTGAGTCTGAGTTTTGCACGTTGTCACTGTTATCACGATGTCACTGACAAGCGCTATCAGTTGTCCGCGTTGCAGGTACATGGTCGGGCACTGCTCCTCCTGCTGAGCTCTGCTACTGCTTCTACTCTCAGCAGTCTCTGCACTCCCAAACAAAAGTAATTCTATTTATATTAATCTCATAAAATGTTTAAAACATCAGAAAAAAAATGCTTACAATAGGAAACACAGACCTGAGGTGTAAAGAGAGTACCGACAATGTTCTTCTGAGATCAAACCTTGTTTTTCAGAGCAGCAGGTGGGCACAAGCCTTATTTCCATTAAGCTGTTAAAGCCATAAGCTTGAATATGATTTTTATCAGATTGATAGCTATTTTCAGGGAGTTATGTACAGACAGAAGCAGAACTCAGATTTTGTTGAAGATGAAGAGTGAAGAAATGTGGAAAAAACCCGCATAGTCTGATGTTTAGTAAATGTTTGATAAATGTCTTTACTAGGATCTTGAAACTATTGTTTCATAGATTTTGGGTGGAAAGATGGGGAAGGGAACAACTACAACAAAATCTTCCTAAATTAGTGAGAAGTCAACAAAATTTGCACTGGAAAGTAATTATGAGGCTTCATAGAACGGAATACATGGACACCCCACACCCCTATCATGAGGTTCCACCATCTATTTTTTTTCCATCCCCACATCAGGATACAAATTCTGCTTGACTCCTGACCGAAAAAATATCAGAAATCAGCTTTTGCCCAGCAAGAAATTGCAACAGAAAATGACTGCATAGGAGGAAAAAGCTTCAGTTAAGTATACCCTATTGATTTGTATTGTGGTGTAGACAGACCTCAGAAATGATCTTGAAATCCATGTTCTCAAACTGCTGCTATTACTTGTAATTAAAAAANNAATGCTTGTATTTATTTTAATTAAAAAAAAAAAAAAAAAAAAAAATAGGAAAGTTGAAGCAAGTGGTGCTTCTTATGGTCACATGCAGTATGACTGAATGCAGTTCAAGCCTACCAAAACACTGCTGTGGAACATTAATGGTGGCCATCAGTTTTAGGAAGATGGCAAGACTGAATGTTGACCCCAAAAAAGATGAACAGAGAAAAGGCAAGACACCTATGTTTGTGGTAACATGACACCTAGCGTTCACTTTCAGGAAGTTTCTGAATTGGTGAATGCAAATTTTTTTAAAATACACTAAAAAAAAAAAAAAAAAAAAAAAA
>VXAV01007929.1:48942-76818 GCA_013399715.1 Alectura lathami
TACCATTTTTTGGACATCACCACTGTCATGACTGTTGGCATCAAATGCTGAAACTTGGCATGGAAAGACCTCTTGCTCTTGAGAAGGGCCTCTGAGCAATCTAGGAAGCATTGGTTCTGAGCTGACCAAGTTGTGAGAGTTCACACACCACATGCTGGGTATGAACTGCAGATTTACTTTGTACATTTTTGCTAAGTTTGCCATCCATGGAGGTAATCTGTACTGCAGAACAAAAATGTATTCTGCAGCTGCACAGATCTGAGGAAAAGCTTCAGTAGGAGACCTGCTGCATGTAGCATCTGCCAGAAAATCCACCTACAGCAATGCAGACTTCAGCAGCTGAACCAAAACCTCCTTTTTTTTTTTTTTTTTTTTTTTTTTAAATTCTTTCCAGGAAACATCACAACTTGCAGAGCTCTCACTGTGTTTCCTTCCCCTGCTGTGCAGTTTGAGGTTTCTGTGTGAGAGAACTGTTTTTATGGCCCTTTGCTCAGTGGAAATGATTTCTGTTCTTATGGCAAGGGAGCCTGGGTCCGTCTAGAAGATGCCTCCCATCTTGACAGCTGCTTGCCAAGATGCCTTCACAGGCCAAGGGTGGGCACTTACTTCAGCTAAATAAAGGGAATCCAAGTGTTCTTCCTCCACTGTGTTAAGGAGTTTATTTGAAGTATCTGCCTAAACAAAAACTTCCTTCAAAACTATGTGTATTCAAAGATGCCAGATGTGGTTCTGAGATGATATTCAAATTATATGCAGTGATATCAGATACAAATTCAGAAATTAATTCAGAAACCACAGTACTAATGAGAGTTTTTCATTAATAAGGATTTTGTCTCAATAGTTTATTTGGCAAAATTTCTTTTTCAAAGCTTTTCGTTCTTTGACACACCTTGTCTGGAATTAATTTTTATGTGTCTCTGATGTCAGAAGGCAGTTGAAATATTTCACACACAAAAATTTCAAGCAGATATGTGCCTTGTTAAAACAGTTTTAGATGTGCTCTTACTATTCTTTCAAGTGTTTAATGAATGAGGCCAAGAAAGAACTGGAACATGCATGAATACATTAAATGTATTAGAGTGGAAGATTTTAAATGTGGAATCCATTGACCACTTCTTGATGTCAATCATAAACAACATGGTGATATTTATAAAATCCTAAAATGGTGTTTGATCATTTTAATTTTGAATGTCCCATTAAGTGCAATGTTTACAGTAAGGGAATGAATAACTTTGTCATTAAAAGTGTAGGATTTGAATTTTATCTTTTGTAGTTGGAGTTCTAAGCTTTTATTCAGCTCTAAGTACAGAGACTTTCCTCACTGCAACCTGGACCAATCTGGATATTGTAATGTTGGTTCTTATGATTTGTATTCTGGTAGTATTTTGAAGTTCCTGATTGTTGACACAAATATGTTTTAATAAACATGATATAGGAAAATACTGCTCTAAAAAAGGGCGGATAGACTTCTGAGGAAAAGTCCTGGCAGACAGAACTTTCAATAAGCTCTTAATTGGTTTAGGATAAGAAGTCCATTAACACTGAAAGGCTTATGCATTTCTGGAAATGACATGTGTGGCAATTTCCCTAAGGTTATACAAAGCAATAAAAGAGTTGTGAAGAGTACCCCAGGTTTCTACCTGACATTACAATGATGACTTGATGAGAAAAAATGCATTATAGGTTTGACATCAGCTAAAGTTAAAGCATTGATATCCTTATCTCCTTTTCTCTTGTCCATATGACCTATAAAAGTCAAAAAGATCTTGTGTAGAAGCTTCAACATGGCTGTATTCCCAGGTAATCCTTCCACGTAAATTCAGATGGGTTTATGGCAGCTTTATACACCTGGAGTGGGAAAGGATAAAGCAGCCTTCACATTTCTGACCTGTAATCCAGCTCTGTTGCAATGAGGACTGCCTGCATGTTGCTAAAATGCTTAAGGCTCTCTGCAGTTCTTTGTGCATGCAGAGAACAAACCAACAGTCCAAAGGTTTTGCATTTTCTTAGTATTGCTTCTTTTATCTTAATACACATACACATTTATATGAATCAGCTATTGAACTGAGATGATTGCAAGCACCAACATTTTTCTAGTGTCTGTGCTGATATACTGGGGGCTGGTTCTCAGAGGGAACTGTCTGCAAAATTAGCTGTAGAGAGATTAAGGCAAAGATAAAACTGTCTTGATCTTGGAGGTATCAGATTCTCCCTATGTAAAATACATCAGAAAGCTAACAAAATCATTCTTAAAGGATTAACTAGTGTCCGTAACTTGTAAAATTCTGCGATTAGAAATTCTTGGTAAAGCCTACTGTAGCAGAATATTTGAATAGATAAGGAGAATACTATGATATGAAACTAATAGAAAATTTTATTTGAAGAAGTTATTTAAATACAGTATCAGTTTTTGTACAGGTTAACAAGTTCAAATATTTCAATGAGTTTCATGTAAAAACCATTTTATGTAGAGATAATCCTCACAGAAGAAATAGAGAAGCCAAAACAATTAACAAATAGTCAAAATAGCTTATAAAGAGTCCATAAAGCACAATCGATGTGAATTCATTTTAATCGCAGTGTCTCAGAAAAGGCATGCCTTTACTCACACTGGGTTAGCTGCCATGCAAGAGATTATTACTTTGTGACACTGGCTTACAGAGCTAGGGAGGCTATCATAATGTTCACAATACCACGAGGTTTAAAATAATAAAAATAAATGAGGAAAGTGAGATTAGTACTGTTAAAAACCTGCATGTTTTAGTTTTATAATGATGATGCGGCAAGACCGAGCATGAAATCCCCAGAGAATATGACAAGAAGAGGAAAACAGAATGAACTAGGAAATATGAGATGTAGTTGCTGCTGCTCTGTGACCAGACTATACGTGTAATCCTGTGAAAGTGAACAGGTTCATAGCCGACCTTCTGGGAAAACAGGTGATGGCACTCAAACAGCAGATAGAGAAGTTAAGGAGTTCAAGAACGCAAAGATTCTAAATTAAATCCTTTGCTATTGCTTTGGACATGGCTAGGAAGTGAATAATATTTTTGAGATAATCTATTTAAATGTTTGGAATTCAAGAACTCTTAAACACAATGAAAATGAATGCACCCATCAGAGATTACATGAACATTCTTGGCTGTTTGTTTTTAAATGTAACTGCGGTTTATGCATATTCTTAAGACTGCAACAGACCCATCAGTCACTGAATTTAGTTCCTTCTACCGTAGTCAATACAGTAAATAAAGCCACATATGCAGCTTTATTAAAGAAAAAAAAATGTAATTCTGAAAATGACAGCAAGCTTGATAGGCTCGAAAGACATACACAGACTCTGTCTCTCAGGTCATTCTGAACTGTTTGACTGTTCATTGCCTTCTCTGTCTCCTAGATTGCTCTGATCTCTTATTGATCATTATGCTGAAAAAGAAAATCACTAAGTCAGTGTGAAGTATCAGATTAGAACCACTGGGTAATAAAATACAAGTACTACTTAGTTAAAATATGCATTATTAGACCTTAAACAGAAGGAAGGTTTATAGTCCATGATATATATGTGTATATATATATATAGGTTGTCAAGCCTATCAGTTTCATGGCACTTTTTAATTTTGTGTTCCACTGGAACAACTAAGAGACACAAATTTCAGCATCAGTGTAAAAGGTTCAAAGCATGTTCAATTTGCAAAGCTGAATATAACCTCTTTGAGTGTTACGCTTGGTATTTTTGACTATGCTCATGATTGCTTTGTATATCTTAGTCAAAAGAATTTTAAAATCCAGGTATACAGTCATTTTTTAAGAAACATAATTGAAATGTTATTCACTAAATTGACTAGTTTGCTGGGGATTAGGTACAACTGAGCAGTCTGGGGTGCTCAGGACTTCTAATTTTAGAGCATTAGCAGATGACAGTAGGACTAGCCTTTAACAAAGCTGTTCTTATACTTGTTATCAGCACGCACCTTTCAGTCGTTAAGCTGTTATTAATAAAATCAAGCTGCTCTTATTAGCAGCAGGCAGCTCCTAAGATAACAAGTGTGCTTCTCCCCTGGGCAGGCAGCCAGCACGCTTACACATGTGCGCAATGCCCGCTGATGCACAGCAGGGGCACAGCCCCAGCTGTTTGCTCAGCAGCACGGAGTTAAGTTATTCTGCAGCAGATACTGGAAAATAGCCTCAGTAATGCAAAATCACCTCTCAGTCATAGAGGTACCTCTCATGAAAGAAAGATGGAAGCCTGCACTTTCCTATTCATATATGCAGTGTATATGTGTACTACTCTCTATTTATTATCAAGACAAATGCCTGATCACAGCTAGATGCATGAGGGTATCTTTCACAGTCAATATTATATAATGCAAGATTAGTGATCCAGCAACTGTACTCTATCTCAGCTGGCCCAAACTCATTTTTCCTCCAGAATCTATGGAGCTGCTATAAGGTTTTTAGCTTTGGAAGGGTTGTAGCGTGACTGCAGGATCCTGAGCACCAAATTTTACCTGTGGATCTGCTTCCCTCTTGCTGATCTGGACACAGTCACTGCACTGTGTTTAAAAATGTGCAAAATATTTGAATTCTTAGCAGTCTAATTATGTTTTATTTTGTGTCATTATCAAATTTGGAATTCATGTCTGGCAAATATCAACATTACATGCTGGGTTACTTGTTTAACAGCTGCTTTTTCTGGCCCCTAAACCAAACTAATGTGAGATAATGTGAATAAGAATTGAGAAGCAGGATATTATTTCTCCATCATAAACAAACCTACACAGATCTTGCAGCATAGATTTGATGTTTCTTGAATACATTTTCCCAGAAAGTTTAAGATTCTGATATTTCTTCCATGTCATATGCTTTAGTGTGTCTTTGCTTCCTAAACTTTTTGACCATCTCACAGTTTTCAAACCTGTTTTATTGATCTAAATTTGATTGTCTTCCCTCTTGCTAATTTTCAGCTATGTATTTATTTAATTTACTTTCATTCAGTTTGTTCTCTTTAACTGTATTTTTTTTTCTATTCTTATATTTTCTCAAAAGGTATGTGTGTACCGTTCCTTTTCTGCTTCCATGAGCTCTTGTGAAACACATGTTAAAATTCATTTGACTAATGTTACACAAGTTATCTTAACTATGTCAGAGGGATTTGTATGGACTTCTTTTGCAGCTGAAGGATGAAAATCGTCTTGTCTGAGATAAAGTTCATCTCTCCTTAAAACAGGTGTTTAGGAGGAGTCAAATCAATTCTAAGATATTTCTCCAACACTGATGACATGAGTAACTTAGGGAGACCACCTCAGATGTCTAGCAAGTACACACCTAGAATTATATGAGATATATCTAACACTGAGAGTTTCCTGAACAAATTCTGTGATGCTGATGCATCTAAAATCATTCCCAGTGATCAGAAGCTCCCTTGCTCGCAGCTGCTGCCGTCTCTACACAGCTTGCTGTTGTTCTGGCCAGTGTTGCTTCCTCTGCACAGAAAACTTATGCTTTGCTTCTTTGTATGCTGTTTCAGTCTGAGCAGTCTTAGTTGCAGCACTTCTATTTAAAAGAAGAATGCTGAAGCAGTGTTTTATTCCACATAGACTGTATTAATTGTCTCTTACTGAAAAGGCCAAGCTGCTAGTATTTTGCATTTACTGGAATAAATGTCTGTGTGGGCACCTGATTTTCTGTTCTGCAGAGTACTCCTTGCCTTGCCAAAACATACAAGCTGATCCAAGTGACTGCTTTTAATTCACTATGGTATAGTGAACTTAAGTCATAGAATCATACAATCATAGAATCATCCGAGTTGGAAGGGACCTTTAAAGGCCATCTAGTCCAACTCCCCTGCAGTGAACAGGGACACCTACAGCTGGATCAGGTTGCTCAGAGCCCTGTCCAGCCTGACCTTGAAGGTTTCCAGGGATGGGGCATCCACCACCTCTCTGGGCAACCTGTGCCAGTGCTTCACCACCTTTATGTAAAAAACTTCTTCCTTATATCCAGGTTAAATCTCTCCTCCCTCAATTTGAAACCATTTCCCCTATCACAACAGACCCTGCTAAAGAGTCTGTCCCCTTATTTCTTGTAGGCCCCCTTCAGATATTGAAAGGTTGCTCTCAGGTCTCCCTGGAGCCTTCTCTTGTGCAGGCTGAACAGCCCCAGCTCTCTCAGCCTGTCCTCACAGGGGAGGTGTTCCATCCCTTGGATCATTTTTGTGGCCCTCCTCTGGATGTGCTCCAACAGCTCCATGTCCCTCCTGCGCTGAGGACTCCCCATCTGGATGCAGCACTCCAGGTGGGATCTCACCAGCACAGAGCAGAGGGGCAGGATCACCTCCCTTGTCCTGCTGGCCACGCTTCTTTGGATGCAGCCCAGGATGCGGTTGGCTTTCTGGGCTGTGAGGGCACACTGCTGGCTCATGTCCAGCTTGTCATCCACCAGTACCCCAAGTCCTTTTTGGCAGAGCTGCTCTTAATCCTTTCATCCCCCAGCTTGTACTGATTGTGGGGGATGCTGTGACCCAGGTGCAAGACCTTGCATTTTGCTTTGTTGAAGCTCATGAGGTTCTCCTTGGCCCACTGCTCCAGCCTGTCCAGGTCTCTGTGGATGGCATCCTGACCCTCAGGTGTGTCAACCACACCACCCCACTTGCTGAGGGTGCACTGGATCCCCCTGTCAATGCCACTGATGAAGATCATGAAGAATATTGGTCCTCCTCAAGTCAACCGCTTCTAATGCCACTCTTTTAGTCTTAGGCTACTGAGGCACATTAAAGTCTGACCCCAAGTGAGGATCTGTAAATTTATAAAAAATGCAATATTCAGCTAAAGAATACAAAAACCTTTATTAAATATTTCAAATGCTTTTACCTTTTCCTGCTTTATGAAATGAAAGTAAGATCTTTCAAGATTTTTGTTCTTGTTAGGAATGCAATGATCTGCAAATTTCTGTGGTACAGTCTGGTAACTTGCTCTTTTTATTTTAATTGAATATAGTTAAATAATTCAGAGACAGCAATTTAATTTTAAAAAATAAGTTTTTTTTTTTTTTTGTGATCCTCTCTCCTTCATGAAAAGATCAACATTTTTTTTCAGATCTTTGTTTCCACTGCATTGCATGTACTGTATTTGAATTTTGTGTTGCTTCCACATTGCAGTTGCTTTTCCTCTGTGCCAGCATTTCAAGATACTTTCTTCTGTTTCTGCTCAAATTTCATGACACTTTGTTCTGCCCTTTTTCTGACACTTTTGCCCTAATATCAGAGTTACTGAGGTTTTTGGTGGTGTTTAGAGGACTGTAATATACAAACAGTTAAGCTACCAACATGGATAGAAACATTTTAAAATGGAGAGTGAAGATCTGTGGGCCATACCTTCACATATTACCCGAAACCTGGAAACTCATTTTACAAGGCTATTCTAACACTTCGGCTATGTATCACCTCCTCAGGTCCCTGAGGCTTCTGAGCTTACTTTTCTAAAATCCATTATCCTTATTTTCTGTACACTATTAAACAAAAGTACCAATTGTTATATTTCTATACATTATAAATACTTGAGGGATTATTTCTTCAGAACAATGAAATGAAAATACTTTAATTTGGGAAAATACAGTAACTCTATGCTTTAAACAGCTCCAGAAATATTAAGCCATTTTATTTTACCCCAGAGGGACAATGTTCTGAGCTCACTAATGGTCTTATGTTCCTTTGCCAGAAAATTAAAGTTGTAAGTATTGGTAAGCCTATTGCTGTTTTTGTTATTGCTTTATGTTCATGCAGGAAATAATTCATTGGCTAATGTACAATTAAAATAATATCTTCAAGAATCAGAGCACGATAGGTAGGATATGTACTTATAATGCTATAAAATATCTCTCTGCAGAATTTCTGTGCTCTGTTTCATTTTACTTTAGGGTTGTGTTTGAGACATTCCTCTGGTTTCTAATCAACATATATAGATTTTTAAATAAATGAGTAGAATGCTTTCAAGCCGTATTTCAAGCTTTCTTACATTTAATTACTGGCTGTGTATATTACAATCCCTATAAGCTTAAAGAATCACAGAGTTCAGATGATATCTGAAATCTGCTATACTTCTGACAGGACTCTTTATAGACCCTCTGGCTATATCTTTACTAGCAAATTAAATATTCCAAGGACCAGTTTCTAGTACAGAGGCTGTTAGCAAGCAGCAATTAAGCTTTTAATCCTCCACATGGGGAGGGTTCAAAATACCCATGAATTCTTATGAGATAACCTGGTCTTGACCTGGACCAAAGCCATGCCAAAGTCTGGTATCTCGTCGTCTGCTGACTCTAAGTGAAGATCTGGTGACCTGGAATATTTACAGATGTGACCTCTGAATCCTGAATCAGGAATTAATTCTGCTGTAAAGGTGCTGAGTTCTTTCCTGGATTGGAAGAATTATTGACTTCAGTTTCTTCGTTCCTCTTTAACCTTGCTACATGGGTGTGCAACACACAAATGATTTTCCTGTGGCTGAATCTGTTTTTTTTTTTTTTTTTTTTTTTTTCCTGTGATTCTACATGCATTTTTCAGAATTTTTCTGATCCTCACTAATAGGAGGACACTTTGGCAGTTACAAGCTTTCTGAAGAAGCTATAGATGGCAGGATAGCATCTACTTTCAGAAATCTCTGATATATGCAACAATTGTACATACATGCAACTCTTAATCAGCTGAAGGAGCTCAAATGCTGCAGCACTTCATACAGGTGCCAAGAATTGTCAGAAGCAAGTATTAAAAGCTCCAATAATAAAGATTAACATTGAACAAGTGAAATAATTATAATGAGGTAAATAACACTGAAAATATGGCTGTAGTACTTCTGAGATTGTGGGGATTCCCACTGTGCGGTGCAATCTCCTTCGGGCAGCGTGCACTCATCCTGGTACATTGTGGTGCTGAGTATTGTGCTGGGATGTGTGTGCTATCCCTGCTTAGCAAGAGGAGAAAATAAAGCTCGATAAGATTTTATTGAGGGTTATGAAATTCCCATGGAGTTCCCACTGATGCCCAGATAAGAACTTTTCCTGCACTTGAATGAATTTCTGAAAAACAGAGGTGGATGTTCAGGTGAAATACATTTTCTAGTAACATACACAGCTAGCTTCTGCTTATGAAACAAAACAGTGCTCTTAGGCTATCTTTTTCTTCCTGCTGTCACCTCACTATTATTACTGATAATGAGTTCTGGAAATAAGAGAAAGTACTGAGGAAAATCTCTGGGAGTTGTTCACATCACTTACAATACAACTTATTATACCTCTTCAAGCACACTGTCATTGGATATGTGTGCCTAACAGCAGAGGTCAACCTACTTCCTAAAATGCCAGTGCTTTACCTGCAGCATAAATAGATCAGTACTTTTCTGTTCACCCACTGTAAGTAATGTCAAGTAGCAGTTCCTCCTGGAAAACCAATTGTAAAATAGACATCTAGTGTGAAATGACCCTAACTCCAAGGAGCCCTAGAAGAATGATACTGAGTAGTCTCTTTAGGGACTTTTCACTCTGATATGTATGTGTCCTGTGGACAGGCAAAAAGCTCTGCTGTGGTAAGGTCAGCCCAACCTTTTAAACACCAGCTTTGAAATATACACACACACATACTTCATTATATGTTTCAATGTCTGTATCTCAATTATATTCTATATGTATATTACAAATATTCAATATATATTTGAGATAAGTATCTATATTTCACCTTTCCTGAAAATATTGAATACATTCCAAATATGAGAATCTCCTGTGGGGATGGATCTCATATATATATGTTTAATATGTTCAATATATATTTGAAATGTTTATATATAAACATGTATATATAGGTTTTTATATTTCTCACATAAGAAGCAACATTTATTTATTCATCTTCTCTAATAGTTGTATATTTTTTAAGCAGACCCAACAGCTGGGCTCTTAAGAAGAGAAATATTGTGATTGATGCTATGTATAGAGAAATATTAAGCAGCAATTCAGAAACATGGGTATAAGGAAGTTCTTAACTACTGCTATTTCTCTAAAAGCACGTGAGAAATACTTATGAATGCTAATTTAAGCAGCAGAAATACAAGAAAGCAACAAATACATGGAAAGACACAGGACGAAAACAAGTTGAAAATGCTTTAATGCTGATGAGTGCTCTGTCTAGCACCCAGTGTCTTCTCTTTTCCTCTTTGCTACTTTCTCACTTCTCCCACACTAGTCCATGTATTTAGCCCCTTCCTTTCCTTGTCTGCAGACCACTGTCATTGCCATCCCACTCTCCGTCTAGCTGACGTATCTATTCACATCACTATTTTATGTGAATCTGCCACATGAAATTCAGATTAGTAGTGTGACTTCTGTATGAAATGACTTTAAGGTTTAGCTATTTTTTTTTCTAGGAAGTTTTTTTTTTTTTTTTTTTTCCATTACATTGTTGCAATATAATAAGCCAAATATAAAAAATTGAAGAAGATGAACTGAAAGTTTAGATCACATTTTAAGATGGACATTCTCATGTTCCATTAAAGTAAGTTTGACTGCTCATTTTGGTCATCTTTTTAAAAGCAAGCCTGATTTTATTCTAATAGCCTATGGTATAATCCATAAATTTATTCCATACGTGCCAGCATTTCATAATTTTGTTTATGATTTTTATATATAAATGAACAACTATCCTATATTATTGCTTATGGACTCTTCCTTTTCATCATGGTGAGAAACACGGGGAAAATTACTATGTTATCTCATCTGAAACAGGGATTAATTAGCTGTTATTGGTGCTTTGTCAAGGATTAGCACAGAGCAAAACAAAGTCTGACTGCAAAATGCCTGAACAACAAATCCCTAATGTTGCATAACAACCTTGTATGAAGCAAAGCAGTCCCCTAAGTTTCTAAGGACAGAAGAACTTCTCCTGTTCCAAAGCAGTGTAGGATTACGTAAGGCATGGAGCTATAGGTGTTCTCTAGTACAGTATTGATGCAGGGAACATGGGTCAGAAAGCACAACAGGCATAATCCACTGCATTTGGTCCACAACTCTCTTCATTTCTTATCAAAAGTGTGGGACAACTTCTCTGTTTACACACAATTAGTTTTGTGTCACAATGGAGGGTGAAGAATTATCTACCTAACTTATTTCAAAGATCATGGCAGCTTTCATCACTCCTGGCTTTTCACAAGCTTGCTGATTCACCAGTTCATGTGCTAAACAATGCCAAAGTAGTTTTTATGTCTTACTGAAATAAATAGTTCCCAAATATGTCAGTGGCTGCAATAATTGTTAAATGTAGTTGCATGCTCAAGAATTAATTAATTCACCAAACAAATCTGAACTTTGACTCATTTCTCAACATTTAACTTCTGACTTGAAGATGGAATTTTTTTAAAGCTCATTTTTTCCAGCTGTATTTGTTGATCTAATAATGACATTTCTGTGGTGAATAGCGACCTCCATATCCATAGCTACCCAAAAAAACATGCTAATACAAAGTTGTTTAAAAATGTTTAATATTAGAGAATTAAAAAAATAAAAGGCAAAATATGCATTCCATCTTTATTTTTTTTTTTTTTTTACAAAGTAATTTTTTTTCCCCTGTCTCTTTTTAAGAATGTTAGAAGTTAGGTATGGAAATACATCACTGAAAATATAGAAAAGTGGAAAAAAAAAAAAANAAAAAAAAAAAAAAAAAAAAAAATTGCAAATTAAAAGAGCTGGGTCTCCTCCCTTCAGCTTCCTCTGGGTGCTGCAAAGATCTGGGGTAGGAGAAGACTTCAAATTCTCCCTTCTGGAGTCTGAAATGGCTTTCCACATCACAGCCTATTCACATCAAAGGAAGGAGGCATACTACCTCAACCCTTTTCACTGGACAGCCTTGGAAGCAAACTTTTTATGCTTTTGTCAGGAGAATGTTTACCTGATTGGGCACAGCTGGAATTGAGTTGGGGGACTGAAGGAATAAAGGTGGTAATATCAGCCCCAAGCTAGGCAAGGATGGTTGTGGGTTACTGAGGCACCTCATGACTGTTTCTTTCCAAATCTCTTTCCCCCCAGAGATCACCAGAAAGGAGTGAGCAGCCTCAGAGGTCTGTGTGAGACCTGGTTATATTGCCTGAAGTCCCACAAGCAGGGTTGTACTTAGCAGCTCTGAGCAGATGGGGAGGAAATTGTCTCTCTGCTTTCTTCTCCACTGAGCAGAGAGCAGCTGAGAGCTGAGCAGACATTAGAGCCAGCTGACCCTCACTGCAGATTTACCACAAATTAATGCATTAGCTGGGATATGTGGGATTACACATGAATCTTGAATGATTAATAGAATGACAACTGTGCTGCAGACACTCAAGAGGGTACAAAAAACATGGATTAAAAAAATCCTTCTGAGGAAAACTCTTGTTCTTACCCTGAGATGTAAGTAAGCAGCTTCAGTTCTTCCTCACATATGGCTAGATAGACGCAAGTTAAAGAAGCCCATTTTCTACTGTTCTTTTTCTGAATCCACTTAATCACCCCATGGTAAATACTGCAAATGCCTTGCTATAACAACTTAAATATTTTGGAAGCTCTTCTTTGGACCAGCAGGAGAACATGAAGAATCAAACAGACAGAAAAAATGTACTACATAAAGGTTATGTATTTAACACTGAAATAGATCAGCTTTGGAAGAGGATTTTGTTAAGAATATTTTCTTGTCTTTTGTACATTTCCTCTTGTTGGTCATGTTTGTGTACCTATGGAAGCTTATATATCCATATAAAAAAATGTACAAATTAGTGGAGCATTCATTCACAACTAGAGCTATCTGCAAGAATCATTTTCTACCCATACCAGTAATTTCAATAAGACTGTTGGCTGTCTTTCACAGAATCACAGAACTGTAGAGGTTGGAAGGGACTTCTGCAGATTATCTAGTCCAGGCCCCAATCCCATCTATTATGGTCTAAATATAATAGTAAAGTAAGTTGCATTTAAAGTATAGTTTCTTTTTAAGATGCTGAGAACATCATAGTATAGGCAGGGAAGAATGTTAGAAATGACATCCCTGCAGGATGAAAATCTGTGAGCCAAATCTGCCTGGAAGTGCATTGAAACTAAGACTATATTTTTTTATTTCTTTCTCACAATATGTTGTGTGGATTTTTGTACAATAGAATTAAGCATTCCTGAATCTTCAATGACAATAAACGTATAGCTGGAAGTTAGGGTACTCCTGCATTCACTTCAGTAGTGTGCTGACTCTGAAAACAAATGCTGACAGGTTTGTTGCCAATATTGTTTATGTATAGAGTTTGACTTAATCAAAACTGCTTAATTGCTAAACGTTGTGAATAATTTAAGAGCATACTTCAAGTTGATGAAATGGAACATGCAAATATTTTTTAAATGGGTGCCGTTTAATACTGAATTATTTTGTCTTAAGCTTTATCTGGGTAGAATAGTCTCATTTGAAATTTCTTAGGTCATTGTGGCTAGAACAGCTAGTGGCTGTGAAGAGTTGAAGGAAGAAAAACTTCTAGAAAGGTGTCACTGAGCAGATGCTGCAGTTAACTATATAAAGCAAGGGCAGAGGTAATTAAAGGGACTGTCACAGCCTCATTTTCTGAAAAAAAGCAAGCTTTATACAACCATGGTGCACATACATAAGTATTAGTCTACATTTCTTCCTAGATTTTAATATGTGGCTATATCACAGTTAAAAGTAACAAATTCATGGATTTGGCATGGAACAGAGAAAAGTGAGGATACTACTGATATAACTGGAGTCCCTTCAATTTATTAGACATCAATGATCTGATGCTTTATAGTGACATGAACATGGTAAATATTTTTACCTAATTCAAAGTTAACTTGCAGTCATCAATCTAAAGGAAATTGGGCGTCACTGGTTCCAGTGTTTACAAAAGTATTTGTGACTATTTTAAGAGCAATATTAAAAAAAGTAACTGTTTTTGTTAGATCCTGCGACTACCAGTTTAAAGAATGGATCTGTGGCAATGAAGTAAAATCTCTGTTGTTCAAGCTTTCTTGAAAAATACTTTTAAGATACAGCCTTTGATCTATACATGCAGATTGAATGTCCAATATAGAATAACTCAATATCCTACCTCAGATACTGGTCAGAAGCTGATATTTAGGGAAAGAGTATAAGAACCTTGCAAATTCTAGAGCTTGATAAAGCTTTCCAAGTAGAGAGTTCTGGTCCTTCCACATAGAGAAGCTGTTCAGTAGCACTGACAAGCCTTGCTGATATTATCTTCATAGAAATAATTTCAGATTTTAGAAGCTCAATAATTTTCATTTGTCTAATATTGCCTGCATTAGATACAGTTCTAATTCCTAATTCTTGAAATTCATTGTCATTATATAATGTTCATTTGCTTGCTATTGCCTGTATTAGGTACCACTCTAATTCCTGATTGTTGAAGGAGTCATTCAACAGTTGTAGTGGGAGAAATGAGAAAAGAACGATGGTGGAGATATGTGAGTCGAAGGAAACACTGAAGGGCCAGCTACTCAGAGCAGAAGCAAAGGCAGAGGATGCAGTGAGGAGCATTACCACCAAGGATGAGGAAAAGGCTGAGGTTCTCAATGCCTTCTTTGTTTCTGTCTATAATAGTCAGACCACTTATCCTTAGGGTACTCAGACCTCTGACCTGGAAGATAGGGATGGAGAGCAGAATAAACCCCCCACAACTCAGGAGGAAACAGTCAGAGACCTGCTGCTCCACCTAGACTGTCACAAGTCCATGGGGCCAGATGGGATACACCCAAGGGTACTGAGGGAGCTGGCAGAAGTGCTTGCCAAGCACCATTTATCTGTAGTGCTGGTCAACTGGGGAGGTCCCAGATGAGTGGAGGCTTGCCAATGTGACGCCCAGGTAACAGAAGTGTTGGGAGGATGATCCAGGGAACTACAGGCTTGTCAGCCTGACCTCAGTATTAGGGAAGGTTATGAAGCAGATCGTCTTGAGTGTGGTCACAGAGAATGTCCAGGACAACCGGGGGATCAGGCCTAGCCAGCATGGGTTCATGAAAGACAGGTCCTGCTTGACCAACCTAATCTCCTCTATGACCAGGTGACCCGCCTGGTGGATGAGGGAAAGGCTGTGGATGTAGTCTACCTAGACTTCAGTAAAGCCTTTGACCATGTCTCCCACAACATTCTCCTGGAGAAGCTGGCAGCCCATGGCTTGGACAGGTGTACTCTGCGATGGGTGAAAAACTGGCTGGGTGGCTGGGCCCAGAGTGGTGGTGAAAGGAGTTAAATCCAGCTGGTAAGTGGTCATGAGTGGTGCTCCCCAGGGGTCTGAACTGGAGCTGGTCCAGTTCAGTATCTTTACTGATGGTCTGGATGAGGGAATTGAATGCATCCTCAGTAAGTTTGCAGATGACACCAATTTGGAAGGAAGTGTTAATCTGCCTGAGGGAAGGAAGGCTCTACAGATGGATCTGGACAGGCTGGAACAATGGGCTGAGGCCAATTGCATGAGGTTCAACAAGACCAAGTGTCAGGTCCTGTATTTCGGTCACAACAATCCCATGCAATGTTACAAGCTTGGGGTACAGTGGCTGGAAAGCTGTGTGGAGGAAAAGGACCTGGGGGTGCTAGTTGACAGCTGGCTGAACATGAGCCAGCAGTGTGCCCAGACCCTGACTTGCATCAGAAATAGTGTAGCCAGCAGAACTAGAGAGGTGATCGTCCCCCTGTACTCGGTACTGGTGAGGCTGCACCTCGAGTGCTGTGTTCAGTTTTGGGCCCCTCACTACAAGAAGGACATTGAAACCCTGGAGCGTGTCCAAAGAAGGGCAATGAAGCTGTTGAAGGGCCTGGAGCACAAGGCTTATGGGGAGCGGCTGAGGGAACTGGGACTGTTCCCTCAGTCTGGAGAAGAGGAGGCTCAGGAGAGACCTTATTGCTCTCTACAACTACCTGAAAGGAGGCTGTAGTGAGGTGAGGGCTGGCCTCTTCTCCCAGGTAACAAGTGATAGGACAAGAGGCAATGGCCTCAAGCTGCAACAGGGGAGATTTGGACTGGTATTAGGAAAATTTTCTTCTCCAAAAGAGTGGTCAAGCAGTGGAACAGGCTGACCAGGGATTTGGTGGAATCTCCATCCTTGCAGAAACGTGTAGATGTGGCACCTAGGGACATGATTTAGAGGGCATAGCGGTGTTGGGTTGATGGTTGGACCAGATGATCTTAGAGGTCTTTTCCAACCTTAATTATTCTATGATTCTATGATTCTAAAGTTTCTGCATGGAAAGTACATCCTTTATAGGCCTATTCATCTGGACATAGGTGAGCTACTACTAAGTACTTACATCTTCATATAGTCACTGGCTAAGAGGAATTTTGAATTCAACTGTTATTACCGACCAATACCAAACATTTGTTCCACTTGCTTTCACAGATTTTATCCTGTGCTGCAGAAGACAAACTTCTACTTGAGACTACTTTTGCTCACCAGCAGGAGTTCTCTTAATAGCTATCATGTTTTTAAACACTTTTATTTCACATGCTAGTTTTTATCCAGTTTGATATCAAATTACCCACATAACTCTTGTGAGTTCGTAACATTTGTGTAGTTATTTAGGTCACTGTAATTGTGCAAGGTAATATTATCACTATTACTATCAGGATTTCTGATTCTGGTGCACATCAGAAATGCAAAACAAATCATACAAAAAGCTACTCTAAATAATTAATTTAAACAAGGAGAAAATCTAAAAATTTGCAGCCGTGATCTGCACAAGAGCCTTGAACAATGCTTCAGTCACTTTAATTTGCATAGCAATTGGCAGTGCAACTTCCACTGTTAACTAAAACTTTATCCACCACTAAATTTCATTCTTGTTCATCCTAGAAGTATGTTTATAAATTTAGTTTCTATTATTTTTCTTGATAAGCTTTTTTAAGCTATTGATGATAATTGCAAGTCAGTAAAAGAGTGAGCATGAATTTTATTATAGGAGGTGGGAATACAAAATCTGGCTACTACCCCGTTTCATGTAGCCAAATTAAATTTCTGGAGAGTTCAATTATAACTTGCTTAGGCATTATATTAAATCTGTGTTCTGCAACATGCTGCCAAAATGAGTGACATCTCCAGATCATTGGACTTCATTTAAAGTAGAATTTCAGGGGTGTAAGAGCTGTACTATGCAAAAGCTGTACCGTGCCATCTATACAAATAACAGTATTCATTACAGCGTTACAAGATATTTATATTGAGGTCTTTAGGACACGTTGATTAAAATAATACAAATAACTTTTATTGTACTCTTAAACCACTGACAGCTTTACCACAGTAAAATTGTCAGAGTGAGGCCCTTAAAGCTATAAAACATTTTAAAATGTTGCATAACTTTCTAATAATTTACAGAATAATAATTTCAATTAAAATTGAATTGTCAAGGCTGTGTAGCCTTTAGGAAATCTAGGTGAATCACAGACCAAACTTATTCATGGTGAAGGAAAATGACAGGGAGTGTTTCACAGAATCATTGAATAATTGGTTTGCAAGAGCCCTCTGGGGATTTTCTCAATTTTGACATATGCTTGACTAGAGCAGCTCAGTACCTTGTTATGTTGAGCTTTGGTTACCCCCAAGGCTAGAGACCCCACGGCACTACTGCACAACCTGTGACATTTAACCAATCTTTGGGGGAAAAATCTAGTCAAAATTTCCTTTGTTGCAAGCTGTGTCCATTGCCATCTATCATATCGCTACAACCTTCCAAGACGCACCTGGTTCTTTGCACTGCATCCTACCATTAGGTAGATGAAGATCACTGGAAGAAACCCCTGACTGCATAGGTATTTATTCATTATTGTGCTCCAACTTCCTTAGATTTTTATTTTATATTTGTAAGTTATCTTTTTAGCCTTTGTTGTAATTCTTGTGTCTTAATCTCAGATATTATGGAAATTATTGTTCAGACATCACCCCACCTATAAATGATGAATGGGAAAATAGTCTTTTAAATTCCTTCTCAGTAACCAATGATTTTTAAATGGGGTAGGGACCTCAGAACAGTATATCATCACTTTAGGCCTCTTGGATTCAACAAGCTGAAAAATAACAAGTTGTCTGCTCCGGAAGCCTACATCTAGAAAATATTAGACTAGAGGATAAGGGAGAATTATGGCAGACCTAGATACTACTTAAAAATGAAAAAGAGAAGTGTCACCTCACCAAGCATAGCTATTACTCAGTCAGCCACAACCAGAAATTTCTCCTTTTTATACCCATAAGGTGGAAAGTTCTAATAGTGTTTTTTGAAGATATATATATAGCTAAGGACTTTGGTCGTGGTAGATTACTAACAATAATTCTGCTTGTGAAATGTTCCTCTCCAAAAAAAGAAGCATAATTATAGCATGATTAAATAAGCATTATATGCAGTAGAAAACAAGTTTTATATATCCATGGATTAAAAAGAATTCTTATTGAAAGTAAGGAACCAAACAAACATAAAAATACAAACATATATAAATTACACACATTACACTGTGAAATTAAGATGATATTTGAAACTATGTTAGAAGCAATAGGAAGTCTGCCATATTTCTTGTCCTTTTCCACATACACTCAGAAATGATTTTGCACATGGGACATCTCTTCCCAAGAAGAGAAGTTGCTACAGCCGTGCAGCCTGTGCATCTCTGTCAACCTTAGCCAGTTGCCAGTGTCTGTGATTTAGGAGGTATCGGCATAGCACAGAGAATCAAAGCTGTCATGATGTCTAACTGAAATCACTCATATAATGTCCAACAAAAACGGACAAAAGTCTGAAACCCACAATGCACTAAAAAATAAAAAATACTATTAAATTTCCATTACAAGCATCTTATTGGTAACCAGTATATTTCAGATAGATGTATGATTCATGAAATGAGTAATTATAAAGGACTGTCTCAAAATGCACTTAGGAGATGTCATCACGATTATTTAAGTGCCACTTCAAAGTGAGTAACATCAACAGTCTAATTATCCCATGGAAAAAAACTTTCTATGTTAATCTAAGTGCCTTGTATTGAACTTTGGAGAGTCTGACTGCTGGGTTTTAAGAATATTTTTCCATTAACCTTTAGATAGATCCTTACATAATTCTCACGGATGCTACACATAACACTAAGAAACCTGCATCTTGGAAATATTTCCCAGGAGCAGAGAGAGGATGGAAAATTACTTGAGGCTCACTCATTCTGACTCTTTGAAAAATGTTGTGGTATCCCCATTTAGTACTTGTGCTGCCTTAATATAAAGAACTTTAACAAACAGGAAATTATGCTCACCGATTTTAGTGCATATGTGATCTGCACTGATTAGATATCACATCGCTGTTCTCTACTGGGATGGGACATAGGAGAGAGAGAAATGGTGCAGGGTTCTTTCTGTATCACAGTAAGAAAGGCACAACAACAAATAGCTTAATAGTATAGCAAGTTAATAAGAAAAAAAAAGGAGAGGAATATAGATAGTGAGTAAATCTTACATCCCTTCAGATGCTGGGTACCCTGCATTTGAAGTATGTCCAAATATATGCATTTAAATATCTTAACCTTGTACACTATCAATCAGATAACTCGGTTAGGCTACACAATATACTTCACTCATTTTCTGCAGTCTTGGAGTGTATCATCTACCATTGCAGCTCATGGATCCTGAAGAGTTAAAATTGAACCAGAAACTTCCTTTTCTTGATTGTTTCATATGATTATGTGGTATAAAGATTGTTTAAAGAAGCAACGTAAGTTATTTTTAGTCCATCAGACTCAGACTACTGCCAGGTATAACTGACTAGTTATTTTTTGTGGCTGTAAGAATGTTTTGAGTTCAGTTTATACATGGTGATAGTTAATTTTTCACATGTACAAAAGAAAATCTAAATTTTTTTTTGTCAAAATACTTACAGCTTATAGAGTACGTACATGAAGAACAATTTCTGCAGAAATATTGAACAATCCAATTGCGTGGATTCTGAGACAAATAAAGATACCTGCTGATGAGATATTGATTCTTAGTACATCCAAAGAACCTACAATGTCTGGAAATATTCAGAGGACTCTTTCTTTCCCCAGGATCCTTAAGAAGAAAATTGGAGGCTATGATGACATTATTTCAATAGTAGGTGTGCACTAGCTTTGATACAATTAAAGACAGGAGGGAACACTGAACCAGTAAGCATGGAAATGTATTAGTAAGGAGTCCAAATATGATCTATTTCTCAGGGCTGGTTTGTTATCTCATGCTCAACTTCTCATTTTGAGTTGAATCTTGTATTGGAAAGCAAGTTTAGTAATGGACCTGTCATATTCCTGTAATTCACAGCGATTAATGGCAAGTGCTTAGCAAAGTGTTATGTACATATATCATCTAATCACAGAATGGTCCTCTATGTGAGGTGAGCTGTTCTGTGACCCTTGAGCAGGGAAGTATGTGTGATTAGAATGGGCTAATGAAATATTACTTATTTCATCAGCAAGTCACCTCCTTAAGGCTGTAAGGAAAAATAGCACCTACAGAAGGGAAAGTAACTAATCGTGCAGGTGCCTTAAGTCAGAACTGAATATGCAAAACTGGTCACTAAAATATCTAGTATTGCTATATATCATTATTGGAATTAAAGGGAAATATATATTCTATTGATTATTATTTTTTTTTTTTATGACTTAGTCTTCTATTGCTTTTGTTTAGTCTGACACACTGCCCTGGATGTTTTCTTGTAATTTTGATGCTATTTTGATAGTCTTAAATTTTACACTATGAATGAAGTTAAAAAACTGTCAGGAGACAGTATTATGCTGAAGGTTGAAGAATTAAAATTTTCAGAAAGAACCACATTTATGGATGAATGAGAACATTATATTTCTTTCTGTTCTAATAGAAAATTATATGAGTCTATGAAAATAACTGGCCAGTATACATTACATTTAAAGGAAAAAAAAATATATTTTTTTAATAGTGGAAATTGGCTTGCTGAAAAGTAAGAAAATAAGAAAAAATTTGATATATATATGGTATAGAATATTTTGCTTATGTTTACCACAACAGATGTTAAAGAAAATAAATTTTCTCTAGTGCTGCCTACTGTGTAACTAAAGGTCCCCAATTTAATGACAAACCATATACTACTTTGCTGCCCTTGCAGCAAAGAAGCCTAGTGGCATCTTGTACCATAAATATCACAAAGAGATAATATGTTGTGAATTCCTGCAAAATTTGCAAAGTCTTCATTCCATAAATGCATGAATAAACAAGCCAGGTGCATTATTTGGTGAAGCAATTGGAGTAAAGAATAAAGAATTTCAGTAGTAACTTGGAGGAAAAAGTGAGCCAGCCTCACCTGTCTGCCAAGAACAGATTGTTTATAAATGGAGTTGGCTGGGGTTGGAAGGGCCTCAATCCTTTTACAAAGATCCACAAAGCAAATGTGCGAAGTTTGTACCTTTGCTGTGAAAATTTTCATAAAGGAAAGAAAAACATCCTTCCTGTAAATGTGCTCCATGTAAACTGAAGGAAAGAAGACCGCTTTTTGGAAATGCAGCACTATTTCTCAAATGTTGCAAACAGACTTGAGTTCATGCTGGGATTTGCATAGGTCTCAAATATTATATGTAATTATTCTCAGTCAGTCAGTATGTCTGTGTTTATGCAAGAAGTTAGTAACTAGATTTAAGTATTTTGCTGAATGGAGGTCACATAACAGCAAACCAACAGGAGCCTAGTCTTTGGCAGATCTTAACAATGAACTCTCTAGGAGCTGATATTGCTGCAAATAACAGAGACAACTTAGAAACTGAAAAATCATTAATGAAAGCTTAACATTTTTTTTAAATAAAATTGAACAAAATCCCTAAGGCAGATAACTGTGGAAACTTTCATGAAACATGGAAAGTTGAAGACATGATTCTGTTTCATCACTAAGGACAGCAGTAAAACTATAAGCCTTATGCTGGTATGGCAAAGCATAATATATTAAAAAGAATTCTGATGTCTTTTTCTCTTTCATCTTTTTTTCATGCTTTCAAAGATGAGCACTATATGAGATTAATATTTGAATGACAGGGACAGGGAACAGGAAATTCTTCGGGGGTTTAAAATACCATGTTTCAGGATTTATTGATGGGAAGGGGAAAATAAAACAGGAAATGGCATATTCTGTGCAGTAAAGCACTGAGTTGCTTTTATGTTTTTAGCATCCTAGAACCATAGGATATCCCGAGTTGGTAGGGACCCACAAGGATTATCATGTCCAACCCCTCGCCCCACACAGCACCACCCAAAATCCAAACCCTGTGTCTGAGAGCAGTGTCCAAACGCTCCTTGAACTCCAGCAGCTTGGGGCTGTGACCACTGCCCTGGGGAGCCTGTTCCATGCCCACCACCCTCTGGTGCAGAACCTTTTCCTAACCCCCAGCCTCACCCTCCCCTGACACAGCCCCATGCCGTTCCCTCGGGTCCTGTCGCTGTCCCCAGAGAGCAGAGATCAGCGCCTGCCCCTCCGCTCCCCTGTGAGGAAGCTGTAGGCCGCCATGAGGCCTCCCCTCAGCCTCCTCTGCTCTGGGCTGGACAAACCAAGGGACCTCAGCTGCTCCTGATACATCTTGCCCTCCAGACCCTTCCCCATCTTCATAGCCCTTAGTGTATGCAACAGCTTTTGAAACCAGGTATAAGGATGAGGTAATCTGAGACCTGCTCTGCTGTGTGGGTAATTAATATTTCTCATGGTAATGCCCATGAGAAAATAAACACAAACTGAAGGTAACTCATGTTTCCTTGTGCGCACCTCAACTCATGCTTCTCTTCAATTATTTATGGCATTCAGTCTGCCTTTGCTGCTGACTTACACTCTCTGTATATGTGTGTAAAAATATGCTCACATATATGTAAGAATTTTGTTGCTGGGGTACTTTAAGAACAATCTTTTCTTACCAGAGCTTTGTAGGTTGAGGACCTCTCTAAGAGTGGATATTGTTGCTGCAGTTGTGAGTAGGCAACAATAAAAATGAAAATACGAAATAAAAATAACTAGCAGAATCTGAATGTATATTTATTTCATGAATATATTCTGAATGCATGTAGATAAACAAATATGTGCATATATACATGCATATCTGTTTGTTAGTTTGAACAGCACATGTAATATCGAGGGGAACACACTTCACTGAATTATCATATGCTACAATTATTCAAGTGTCATTAGTGCTGCGGGTTGAATTATTCTCTAGAAATGAATTCTCAGCTGAAGTTAGTCTTCTTTTTTGTTCCTGTATATAAATATTACATAAAACTAACTTCTTTTTGTGGCTGATATATTCATTATTCACACACTGAAGATGAACGATTTCTCAGAAATTTTCCAGCTCTGCATTCTTTGCAAACATTTTACATTGAGGACTCAGTATGTGATATATATCATATATCAATTTTTATTTTTATTCTTTTTAATTGGGTGACTGAAACTTTGTAAAACTAGGGAATAATAAAATGCAAGTAGTGAACGTAAACAAAACACCTGGAGTGAATATTTGATACACTTTTAGCTATATTTAATTTTGTAATGCTTTTTTAGGAGTTCATGAATAATTTTGAATAAGTAGCTAGTCATAAATGAAAAGTAATATGACAGCATATGGCAGTAAAATATTTCTTCAGTATAATATTAGTGAATTAATTCTTTTATTATTTGACAAATACAATCTACATACAGAGAGTGGCATTTAAAATCCAAACCCTTTAGGGAAGAACTATTAAAATTATTGGAACTGTGTCACCTGAGGAAAGTTTAGCGTGACAACAAAGTCTATTCTTTCTATTGTAGATATTTATGCTATACTTTTTAATTTTTCAAAACTTTTATTCAAAATTCAGAGCACAAAATGAATTTTCCAAGATAACTTTAACTGATACGTCTGATCATCCTAAAATCCCCATGAAAAAGTTGGTACAAGATTACCTTTGTCATGTTGACTTTTTCTTGTGTGTGTTTTTTGTTGTCGCTGATTGATTTTTTTTTTCTTTTGAATATTAAATGCCGGACTTTGTGTTTTTCTTTTCATTCCTGGACTACATAGGATGATATCTCATGGCTATTATTGAACTTCTGGATCCAAAAATAGCACTGCTGCCAAACATGGAATAAAAGTAGCAAGGAAGGAGAAGTGTGCATTTGTACAATTCAGTTCAAAGACTGAGTTGACCATGGACCAATCCCTCACAACTTTAGAGATCACTTCTCTTTCCATTCAGCTGTAGCTGCTGGCACAGGTGAAGAGGTCAGCCAGTCCTGGGAGTTTCGTGCGCTTTTGAAGACACAGCTCTTACTGAGAACACAAGCTGGTGCTCACTGATACAGCAGATAAGAATCACTCTGATTTTAACATGTCCTATAATGAAAACAATTCTTATTTCTTTTTACTTATTTTCCCTTTGCAACTTCCCGTCACAGCAATCCAGCTGTGTCTCCTTCAGAGAGGGATCAAGAAGGTAAATGCAATTAGGTATCTTACTCTGTTTAAATAGTTGAGAAGCAGATGATAACAGCTATATAAATGCTTACGCAGATAAATAAATGATACTTTTATGTAAATTATGAAGAACTGATTTTTTTAGTAGGTGTGATTTTTTTTCCACTTCCGAGTGTTGTAGATTGAAAAGGTGGTCATAAATCCTGGATCCAGATCAGCAGATCTTTTTGACCTCCGAACAAAGTATGATGCTCACACTGCAACTATCAGCTAAGTAGACATAGAA
Source organism: Alectura lathami (assembly GCA_013399715.1). Classification (NCBI taxonomy): domain Eukaryota; kingdom Metazoa; phylum Chordata; class Aves; order Galliformes; family Megapodiidae; genus Alectura; species Alectura lathami. Next base: position 73,705 of record VXAV01007929.1, read on the forward strand.
ATGATCATAAAAATACTAAAAGAAGAATCAGGAACACAAGAATACACTAATCATTGAACTGCAGAGTGCTTTTCAGCTAATAGTAAATTGTTCTTCAAATATATTTACAAGAGACTGAAGATAAAAAAGAAAATTGCTCCACTGAAATGATAGCTGAATAGGGGTGGAAAGAATAAAAGAGTGGCAGATTTGCTGAACTGGTACTTTACTTATGCCTTTTCAGAGGAAAGTGAGGATAGAGTGTAAACAAAGACAGAAATCGTATTTCTTGAAGTAGGCAAGAACAGAGGTATTACAGTGTGGATAAGAATAGAAATAGTATCAGATCTAAGATAGATGACTGAAATTGGTAGTTTTTTGCCTTTCCATTTGTATATGAATTCTATTTATATATATATATTGTTTTTTCCTTGTTACTCTCCTTGGAAGACTTAACTGATTTAAATTTGATGAATATTTACACCTGAAAGAAGAGTACAGTTAAATTAAAAATGTTATAAGTAAACTACAAGAATTATACACAGAAGACAGCCTAATTAAATTCTGCAAAAATAAAAATAGTACTAGTAAAATTCCAGGATTTTATTTAATAAAGTCAGCATATAAATTTTATTTGCCAGGATCAGAGAAGAAATGCATATGCATAAAGACAGTTTAGTGTAATGTGGTGTAATCTTGGCTCCTTTGGAATAAAAATGTGTTGAATTTGAGTTGCATATCATTTTGTGTGCAATGCTACTCAACTTTTGCTACAAAACTTCTTTTGATAGATATAACCAAAACATGGTTTTGCTATAAGCTTATAGAAAAAAAAACAAGAACAAAATTTGAATTGAACAGGTACCAATACCTTGTTACAAATAAGATTCAATAGGAAAATGGGAATTAGCCTTATTAAAGGACTACTTCAGTTCAGATACAGAAAATAATTACACTATAATACTCTCAATATCCTTTTTTGTTATCTTTCCCCCTTTTTTTTTTTGGCAAATTGGATTGTGAAAAATACACTGTTGGTTGGGGAATAGTGTCCTAAAATTCAGTCTTGGTTTGCTGAAGAAAGATTACTACAAGTGCACAAGTAAAAGAATGCTTCAATTCCCTTCTTCTAAGAGAAGTATTAAAAATGTTAAGAATTCTTTAGATCCAAACCAGAGCTACTTGCACGATAGAATCAGGCACATCATAGAATCACAGAATCATAGAGTATCCTGAGTTGGAAGGGATCCACAAGGATCACCAAATCCAACCCCTGTCTCAACACAGGACCACCCAAAATTCAAACTATATTTTGGAGAGTGTTGTCCAAATGCTTCTTGAATTCCGGCAGACTGTATTTACTTCTACTATGCTTACTGATAAGAAAACCTTTGCTTTGTTGTAGATTGATATCTTAGGTATGTTAGTATAGAACATGTTATGGAAATTTCATGAGAAGTGTCAAATAGACATGGATAGATTGAAAAAGTGTTTACCCAAGTTGAACTTTTCAGGTAACTTTTTTAATATGAGACACATTTTTACATCATTATTCTGGATGCAATAGCAACTTCTGCTAGTCTTAAACTTAAGTTAATCTTAAACATTTTCTTTCTCTTTTTACAAACAACTCTTTCTCATGCGCAAGGTATGACTAGCAATCTGAAACCTATAGCAAGGATTAACATTTCCAAAAATAGACCTCATTGTATGTGTCATTAAAAATAAACAAAAGTCCTCTTGTATGCAATTTCAGCGATATAGGTATTTTCAGAGTACTGTATCATCATCTGTGTTCACATGCCAGGATAAAATCTGACAGAAAGTGTGTCTTTACATAGGGCTGCTTTAATGTCCAAATGAATTTGCCAGAATTACAGTTTTGTTGTACAAATCAAGAGATTCAGACAAACAAAGGACTTTTTATTCCGTCAATTTGTACTGTAAATATTGGATGTTTCAGGGCTAAATTTTGCGGGTGTTGTTGCCTAGCTAAAGTCTGTATTTGGTTTCTGTTGTGACTTCATGGCCTCTGAGAGGAGCAGGGCACTGGAATCGAGGCTTTGACCCTTAACTGGGATTTCTCTCTTTCCAGTGGTTATGCTGGTGTAGAGATATCTGTAGGGATGCTGTATGGTCATGCTGGGTGGTTATTCTAACTGGAGGCTGTGGGGTCAGTTGGAGAGATATTAGAGCTTGTTGGGTCCTAACAGTTGTCGAACTTTGGAGACTTATGTCACGTAAAGATAAGTGACAATGTAAAACAGATGCACTTACACTGTTCTGGAGTTAAACAGCATAAAATGTGGACAGGAGTTACTGTCATTTGAAATACATTTTTATAAGGTGCTGTTCTGGAAACACCTTTTGAAAGACATTAGGAAATCAGTTTTGATGTGTGAGCAAAAAGTTTTGCAGGACCCAAACTATCAGCAAATATAGCATGCTTCATAAAGATGACAAATCCTGCTCTAGAATACAGCTTTCTTTCCCATTCACTGAGATTAAGTAGTTGTTTTGCCTTTTTCTTAGTTTCTAGGTTCTTGGAAATCAAAGCATACCAAGAATAAACTGTTGACACCTTAGGCACTCAAGCTAGATTAAATGCAGAAAATAAATCTTTCACCTGCAAAAACAGAGCAAATGAATTTCTGTTGAACATAATCTCAAAGGTTACTTTAAAAAAAAAAAAAAAAAGACATTGAAGTAGTTCAAGATAGTCTGTGGTTTGATAATTTTAGCTTCAAGATACAGAATCTTTAGGTCTACAGTGCAAGCCAAATTTTACAAGGTGGAGGGAAAAAGTGCTGTCAGGAGCCTATATATCATAGCATTTCTGTATTTATAACATAAAACCACCTAGATTTCCCTTCTGCTTCAAGACGTGTTGGCTTCCCAGAGTGAATCACCTACTGCTTAATTAATGCAAGTGAATCCGGGGTCCATAGTAGCATTTAATTTTAAAATATAAAGGAAAATTCTATTTTACTAGCATAGAAATGTTGATACAAAGAAAGGCCCAATGCTGTTTTTCTCCTTCTACAACTGCAGTTACAAACACGTGGAGTTAATGTATGATAAGCCTAATAATGTTAAATTCTGTAAATAAACATAGAAAAAACATTGATCCTTGTG
>VXAV01007930.1:0-16608 GCA_013399715.1 Alectura lathami
AGGCAGTGGAAGCAAGGATGGGTGGCCTGGGAGGATTACAGGGGTTCTGTCAGGATATGTCGGGAAGGCCAAGGCACAGGTAGAGTTAAGCTTGGCAAGGGATGTAAAAAAAAAACAAGAAGGGTTTCTTTAGCTACATAGGGCAGAAGAGGCAGGTGAAGGAAAGTGTTCCCCCTCTAATGAATGGAAAGGGAGAACTGGCCTCCTCTGATGTGGAGCAGGCTGAGGTACTTAATGAGTTCTTTGCCTCGGTCTTCACTGCTGGTCAGGCTGCAGAGGTCTCTTGTGCCACTGAAAATCCAAGTGGCGATGAGGGGAGCAAAATCCTTCCCAGTGTAAGAGCGGAGCAAATCCAAGACCACCTTGTGGGACTGAAGGTCTACAAGTCTATGGGGCCGGATGGGATGCATCCCAGGGTCTCGAAGGAGTTGGCTGATTTGGTTGCCGAGCCGCTCTCCGTCGTATTTGAAAAGTCGTGTCTGTCAGACAAGGTCCCCAGTAACTGGAAAAAGGGAAACATCACTCCCATTTTTAAGAAAGGGAGAAAGGAAGACCCAGGGAACTACAGGCCAATGAGCCTCACGTCTGTGCCTGGTAAGCTCATGGAGCGGATCCTCCTGGAGGAGATGCTAAGGCACATGTGAGATGAGGAAGTGATGCGAGACAGCCAGCACGGCTTCACCAAGGGCAGGTCGTGCCTGACCAATCTGGTGACCTTCTATGATGGAGTGACGGCATCAGTAGACAAAGGAAGGACAACCGATGTCGTCTACCTGGACTTGTGCAAGGCCTTTGATATGGTCCCACACCATATCCCCATCTCTAAACTGGAGAGATATGGATTTGATGGATGAACAACAGTTCATCTGGCTGGATGGTCGCAGCCAAAGGGCTGTAGTCAATGGCTCTACGTCCAGGTGGAGGCCGGTCACGAGCGGTGTCCCCCAGGGATCCGTCTTGGGACTGATGATCTTCAACATCTTTATCAACGACTTAGACTGTGGGATCGAGTGCACCCTCATCAAGTTTGCTGATGACACCAAGCTGAGTGATGCAGTTGATATCCCTGAAGGAAGGGGTGCCATCCAGAGGGACCTGGACAGGCTGGAAAAGTGGGCCCACGAGAACCTGATGAGGTTCAACAAGGCCAAGTGCAAGGTGTTGCACTTGGGTCGGGGCAATCCCAGGTGTGTGTACAGACTGGGAGAAGAACTCCTTGAGAGCAGCTCTATGGAGAGGGAGAAGGACTTGGGCGTTGTGATTGATGAAAAGCTGGCCATGAGCCGGCAGTGCGCTCTTGCAGCCAGGAAGGCCAATGGCATCCTGGGCTGCATCAAGAGAGGGCTGGCCAGCAGGGAGAGGGAGGTGATCGTCCCCCTCTGCTCTGCCCTTGTGAGGCCTCACCTGGAGTACTGTGCCCAGGCCTGGGGCCCCCAGTACAGAAGGGATGTGGAGTTGGAGCGGGTCCAGAGGAGGGCCACCAAAATGATCAGAGGGCTGGAGCACCTCTCCTNTTCCAATACTTGAGAGGAGCTTACAGGCAGGAGGTGGGCCAACTTTATACACAGGTGGATAATGGTAGGACAAGGGGGAATGGGCTAAAAGTGAAAGAGGGGAGGTTTAGGTTGGACATCAGCAAGAAATTCTTCCCTGAGAGAGTGGTGAGGCGCTGGCACAGGCTGCCCAGAGAAGCTGTGGCTGCCCCATCCCTGGCTGTGTTCAAGGCCAGGCTGGATGGGTTCCTGGGCAGTTTGATCTGGTGAGCTAGTGGCTGGCAGCCCTGTCCACGGCAGGGCGGTTGGAACTAGATGATCTCTGAGGTCCCTTCCAACCCAAGCCATTCTGTGATTCTATGATTCTATGATCCAATCTGGCCCCATGGACTTGTGAGAATCTAGGTGGAGTAGCAGGTCCCTGACTGTTTCCTCCTGAATTGTGGAGGGTTTATTCTACTCCCCACCCCTGACTTGAAGTTCAGGGGGATAAATACCCTGAGGATAATGGGTTTGGCTATTAAAGACAAAGGCAAGGAAGGTATTGAGAATCTTCTTACCTAAAGGAAGTTAATTTCTTTGTTATTTATGGTAGTCTAGTGCTACTGAGTCTAAATATGTTGTTGGTAGATACAGTCTGTCAGCTTTGGTAAGCTCAAATCAGTGCCAATATCTTGGTTCTCCATCCAACAGCAATCTTACAGAGGAGAGTTGTAGAAAGAGGAGCTTACTTTCTAACCATGAGCCTTGTTCCAAAGGATGCCAGCCAGTGAAAGGTGTAATTCTGTCCACATGCCTAGGGATGTCCATCACTAAATAAAAGTACTTATATTCAAGTGATTGCAGCTACTTATGTGCCTAGTGAAAGACAGTTTGTTAATATTTACAGAACAGGGATACTAGTTTAATATGCCCTTTTAGTCCCTGTATTTTGTTATTCTGAATCTACCAGGCTGTGTTTTTTTGCTTTAAAATAATCACTCATGCAAGTTTCAATGTCCTATTGTTCTTAGATCTTAAATGCAGCCCCATAAACCAGCTTTAACGTGTGTTTATCAAGACATAATTAAAATATAATTTGAAAGTGCCAGTAATGAGTAGTATTTAACTCCTGTAGGAAGTGACGTAGAATTAAGATTAACCTGACCTGCAGTTCTTTGGATGCAGGTGCAAAGAGAGCTGTTTTAGAATATGCTGTCTGTGACACTGAGTGGGTATTTTGCGGAACTAATGTTCAATTTCTGTTGTGAAGTATAATGCACACACAGAAATCAAATCGCCATTGGTTTAAATAACATTTCAGCAGTACTTTTATCAGCATGAATATTTTCATTCTTCTTTTCAAGTTTTAGAAAACTATTGGTACAGATGCAGTACATTAATGCCAGAAAAGTATACTGTACACACAGATCTACATGTCTTGCTTTTTTCTTGTCTTCTGCTATCTTCTCATTTCCCCTTTTAATGTTTTTCATTCTTCCCTTTTGGTCTTCAGTTTCTTCTTTTACCTAAATAGAACCTTGAAAATCAGTGGATGGTGGTTAAATTGATCAGAGCATTTAGTGTGCAGTCCTGTCAAGCACTGTGCTGTCACCTATGTAAGAAAACCTAGGAGAAGGCTGTATCATTCATCCCTTTGTTTCCCGTTCTGGTTTGTCATCTCATGTTCTTTGCTCATTTTTACCTTTCTTTTGTTTGCTTTTGATTGACTTCCAGCCACAATTTGGACACTTCATTCTGAAGCTCTTAGGACTGTGAATCATAGAATCATAGAATGGCTTGGGTTGGAAGGGACCTCAAAGATCATCTGGTTCCAACCCCCCTGCCGTGGACAGGGCTGCCAACCACTAGCTCACTAGATCAGACTGCCCAGGAACCCATCCAGCCTGGCCTTGAACACAGCCAGGGATGGGGCAGCCACAGCTTCCCTGGGCAGCCTGTTCCAGCACCTCACCACTCTCTCAGGGAAGATTTTCTTCCTGATGTCCAACCTAAACCTCCCCTCTTTCACTTTTAGCCCATTCCCCCTTGTCCTACCATTATCCACCTGTGTAAAAAGTCAGTCCCTCTCCTGCCTGTAAGCTCCTATGACACATTACTGTCTGTCTTTTTTCGCTGTTGTGATAATTTTCGTATATGTAATGAATGAAAAAGAGGTTTCATCCTTTTAGTTGCTGCCTTATTGCAGGCATTTATTTTCTGGGGTATAGGCCTGTAAAGTGTTGAACCCCTGGTATATAAGAAATGGCTGCTGTGTGAGAGAGAGCACCAGTAAAACAAAATTGAAATCTTATGGTATTACTCAAAGGTAACAACTGCTTTGATTACAAGTTGACCTACACAACATGTAAGTGCAGTTTAAGAACCCGATGTACAGTGTGGTTTACATATATAGTTGTGATATTTAAAAATAAACAAACCTACATAGTTCAGATAGTTATCAGCAGACAGAACAGTCTCCACTCCATTGAGTTCAGTGGATTTCAGCAGTTTAGTAAATAGAATTATGTAACATACATGTTTCTTCTGGTAATCCTGTCTTATATCTTCTGCCTTGTGCTCTTGAAATAGGCCTATATTGAATATTTAAAACGTTTAGGGATGCTTCTTTTGCAGTTAATTGCATTAATTTGTATTTCTCTGCATTAAAATCTTTTCTGGGCCTGGATGCTGCTGACAGTCTCTTAAAACTGCCCTATTTGAAATAAACATAGTTTCTTAAATTTGGCCAATTTGAAATAAACATTGCCTGCTTAGTGGTATTGTAGACAGAATAGCTTATTTTCTGCATCTAAGCAGAATACCGTATCAGTTGTACATTACATAAATAGGACTCAGTGGCCATTTGTCCTGCAATGATTTCTGTGCCATTGCATTTTCCTGATTAACAGTGACTACAAGTAAGTAATGCAGCATATGGCAGACATCAGTCATGGTTTAGTTTCTTTCTTCTTTCCTTAATTCTAAAGAATTTGTCATTAGTAAGAAAAAATATGTACAACATACTTGAGTGTATGTGATTGAAACTACACTTTGTCTCAGAAATCAGTGGCCATACTTAAGTTGACTTGCTGGTGAGACATGGAGACAGTGTTAGAGGGGGCAATGAACATTTAGCTGATCGGGTGATGCATTTCCACAGAACCCACACTGCAGGTGTGAGTGTTTCCATCGTCAATTTTATTGCTAGGGGCATGCAAGGGTTAAGAAAAGGAATTTTGGATTTGGGGGTCTGTGTGTATGCAGTGTTTAGAAAACATATTAATCATATTTTTTTCTTTCTTTTTTCCTTTTTTCTTTTTTTCTTTAGGACAAGTTAAAGTGTTCAGGGCCCTGTATACATTTGAGCCAAGAACGGTAAGTATACTTTGTAGATTCAGGGTTTAGAGAGGCTTATTTTTAAACTTTTCTATAATAACATTTCTTCAGTTCCACTAGGCACTGGCAGATTTACTGTACTACTTCTTCAGTGAAAAAGACTGTTGATGGATATTGGTTCTTAAATATGACTTTTCTTTTCTTCCAAAGGCAAGAAGGATAATTGAGGACTGAGAGAGTTGGTGAACTGGGACCAGCCAAGAAAGGGGAAGAAGTTAACAAACACAATATATAATTCACTGCTTTTGTTGCACAGTGCTCAGAAAGACCACAGTCTTTCTTTAGCAGTCAGGAAGATCAAAGATCCAAAAAGTTAGCTGCAGGCAAGTCAAACTGCAGTATCAAAGACTGTCAGGCAGTTGTCTAGTTTCTGTAGAATTAGAGCTATTAGTATTTTGAAAGATGTGCTGAATAGACTCCACTTTTTACAGGTATTTGTTTTGCCTAGGTACGCACATACAGATTTTTGTTTACCCTTTTTTATTATTATTTGTTAAGCCAGATGAACTGTACTTTGAAGAAGGAGATATCATTTACATCTCAGACATGGTGAGTCTTATACATCCCATACAGACATAATGCTTCTGAGCAGCAACATCTCCCTTCTAAACTCTTTTCCTCTTTCTCTCCAGAGTGATACAAACTGGTGGAAAGGAACTTGCAAAGGAAGAACTGGACTAATTCCAAGCAACTATGGTAATGTCTAGAATATTTTCCATTGGTAAGATCATTTACAATCAAAGGAAATGGCTAAATGAAAATTGCTGATACACTTACTTTCAGAAACTGAATAAAAATATTGGCATTTATCAGTACTCTACCAGAGTATTTCAGAATACTGCTGCAGTATCACTTATTGCTGTTCATCACTAGTATACAGGCTGTGAGTGTGCCAAGTGTTCGTGTTTCTGGATGTGCATGTAATAGCAGGATAGGTTCTTAGTTCTGAGGAGAAGAACAGTTGGATATAAAGGAGGATTCTACAGAGTGCAAACAGAGCTCATAGATTTATGTTCTTGAGACTCACAGTTAATGTATTCCAAGTTTTAAGGTCTTCTCATTAGCAGTATCTTAGGTATAGTCCTTCAGCTTGTATGTTGTCTTTTTTAAGTAAACCTACTGATGGGCAAACAAAGCCTTCAGTACAGTGGAGATCAAGAATTCTGACACAGGATGAGGTGGCTTCCGATAGAGATAATCAGTACTTGAATTGTTAAGTAAACTGTGTATATGGACAGAAAGCTAAAGCAGACTGTAAGCAATTCTGTAGATGTACTTCAGTGTGGGGTTTTTTGTTTGCTTTAGTTTGGTTTTTGTTTTGTTTGTTTGTTTGTTTTCCCACTTAGGAAATAAGTCTGTTTTGTTTGCTGTTTGTTGCTTTTTAATGAATTCTGTGGCTGAATACAGCCACAGAAATAAAAAAAAAAAACATTTTCTTGGGGATTGGAATACATTAAGTATGCCATATGTTTTGACAGAGTAGAAAATGCTTTTTCACATTCGACTAAAATCACTTTGAAAAGTGCAAGTACAGTTAACACAGCACAATTCTTTCAAGTCTTTTCCGGAAATGTAGGCAGAGTAGCCATGTCACGTGACAGATTGCATCAAAACTGTTAGTTTGGTAACAGTGTGGTTGCTTTCTGTTGTCACTTCTTCACTGGGAGACATTATAGTAGCAATGCTATGATTCCCTGCCCTGAAAGAAGAAATCTATAGAAATGTATAAATAAAAGCCCACAGTGCGGTTACTTAGATAATGACATCCAATTTCATTTGTGGAAAATGGTTGCAACTTCTGGAGTGACTGTACTCTTGCCAATTGCCAGAGGGGTCGCTGTTACATACAAGGATAGAATCATAGAATCACAGGATAGTTTAAACACGCCTACCTGTGCTCAGATTTCTTTTGGACATTGAAGTGTGCTGTGCTGAAAATAAAACCAGCAGTTCTGTCTGTTTCCACGGTGGTCATTTTGGAAAATTTGCCTTCATCAGCATGGTGAGACTGTACCTGGAGCACCATGTGCATTTCTGGGCTCCACCATACAAGAGAGGCATGGACATGCTGGAGACAATCCTGTGAAGGGCCACTAAGGTGACAAAGGGACTGTGCTTCACTTCACACTTCTCCTATGAGGAACGATTCAGAGAGCTGGAACTTCTCAGAGAACAGAAGTGGGACCTTATCAATGTGTATAAATACTTGAAGGGAGGGTACAGAGAAGATGGAACCAAGGTGCCCAGTGCCAGGACAAGTGGCAGTGGGCACAAACAGGAACACAGGAGGTAGCATTTCTTTAGTGTGCAGGTGTAGGAGCACTGGCACAGGCTGGCCAGAGGCTGTGAAGTCTCCTCCTTGGAAATTGTCAGAAGCCACCTGGACATGGGGCTGGGCACCCTGCTCTGAGTGTCTCTGCTGGAGCAGGAGGTCACTACCAGTGGTCCTGAAATCAGTTCTGTGATTTTTAGGCCTGAGAGGTGTGTCTATGAGCGTGTGCATTTGAAAAAGTTTCATGTGTAGGCACAGCAGAAGTGTATGCAAAACCTAAGAAGTGAAAAGTACTAGAAATGTCTTCTTATTTAGACAAAGAGTGCAAAATCCCCCAAAGCCTGTTTATTGGCACAGTTAGGACTGCCTAGATTTAGTCTTAACCACTGAAACATTGCTATCTTGCTGATGATCTCCTGTGCTTCTCTACAACCTTTTTGAGGAAGGTAGTGACAGACCTGAAACTACTGAGGCTCTGGTGGGGTCTTGTGCTCCACCTGCTGGGCGTGAAGGAACTTGTTTGAAAAGACACTGAATGGAAAAGCTGATAATGAAACCAGAATCAAGTGTTATCTGCATTAAAAACAATTATTACTGAACCTCTTGACAGTTTTACAAGGACAAAATTACTTTTAGGTTTCTGAGATGGTGTTACTAGTGTTAATACTTTCTGCTGTGGAACAAGCACTATTCACTGTCACTAGAGCATTCTACTTATTTGATGGCTATCTGCTCTGGGCCCAGCTTCTCCTGCACTGCTTTAGGATTCTGTTCGCACAAATGTTGGAATCTATTGTTTATATTTTTACTTGTGGCTAGAGACAGCAATTACAAGGCATTATGGGAGGAATCTACACCAAAGTAAGAAAAGGTCTGGATAGGTCATGACAATCTTACGTCTTCTGTTTCTGGTAGCTGAAGTATGTTATATTTGCCTGCTTTGCACCTGATTATAATAGCAGTTTGGTGTGAGAAACACACTTTCACATTCTCCCTGCCTCCTGTAATAATCTATAGAGCAAGGGCTTAGAGAGCCTGCCCATCTCAGGTTATACATCCTACTCGCCTGTACCCTTAGCAGTTACAGGCTTTTTCACTGAGAAGAGTGTTTAAAAAGGAGCTGCCAAATCACAGCCCAACTTCTAAATGTCCCACAGTGCTGTTCGTTTCCTTATTGCTGTTGCCACAGGACAGTGACCAGGAACTGGTGGCTGCTCCTCTCTAGTAAAGCCTAAAGCTTGTGAGATGAAGAAAAGATCTACAGAAGCCTGAGCTTCAATCTGTATTCATTGGTTAAGCAGTTTTGATCTTCAGATCTCCTCTAAGTTTTCCAGGGAAGATATAAACATTTGTAAAATAAATTGTAAACCTACTGACAGTGGGTTTTCTTAGCTACTCTTCAGAAACCCCTTGGAAATAATTCACTCTTAATTACAGAAGGCAAGCTATACATTGAAAGCATAGCTTCATGCAGCTGCTCGAGAACATCAAGTGTAGAAGGGCAAGTAACCACTGAGATAAAATATCACCAGATTCCTAGCAACCTGCAACCTCTGATCAATGCAGTGCTGTTCTTTGAAGTTTTTACAAGCTCTTCTCTGAATGACTTTCCCATACACAGGAAGTGGAAATGTATCTGACTACTCTGTCACTTGCAAGTCTCTGTTCACATTCAGATTGAATATGCATTACTGGCTCTTGAGAACAAATAAAGAGCCTTATTTCCATGCAGATACCAAATATCTGTGCAGTTTCAGACATCATCAGATTTACTGTCTGTTTCATTTCAGTGGCAGAACAAGCTGAGTCTATTGATAACCCATTGCATGAAGCTGCTAAGCGAGGTAAGTGTGATTTGGACTTCAGTTGTGTACTGCTAATGCTGAAAGACCACTTGTTTTGTGCTAATAGTACATTCAGAAAGAGGATGCCCTGACTGTTTTGTTTGTCTGATGTATTGATCTAGTTGTCTGGTGAGCTTTTGCAGCTTTCAGAAGCTGCTTTACAGCCTGGTAGAATCACCACTTTATATGATATGGTTGGCGTTACCCATTTCACTATACAGGTACCTAAAGGTCTCCTGAGAATGGAAGAAGAAATGTTTGTTATGAGATGGACTGATTGTTTTATAAGTGTTGCTGATAATACATTTTTCATCTCATTTGTTCATAGGAGGACAGAAATAACTAAGTGTCTTTAATGGTTCTGTTAACTTTTCAAGGAAAAAAAGTCAGTGAAACAGAATTTGTTTTTCAGGAAACCTCAGCTGGCTGAGGGAGTGTTTGGATAACCGAGTTGGGGTCAATGGCTTAGACAAAGCTGGAAACACAGCCCTATATTGGGCATGCCATGGAGGCCACAAAGGTATGCAAGAATTCATTTGAAATGACTATCCTTTGATTTTCTTGAATTGCTTGTTAGACAGATGGCTAAAATTACTATGCTAAATAATAAAGCCAGGATTGTCTTGCATCATTCTAGTTTTTTAAAGAGAAGTTAAAGCATTTTCATACCCATCAAATGCTGTGTATTTTCTTGCTGCTATTGAAGCAGTCATTCTAATTACTGTAACTGTTAGAAGCAGAGTGCGAAGAAGGACAAACCAAAAAAGAGTGTTGCATATTTTGTGGTAGTGTTTCCTGGTGACAAATGGTTGTTTACTCAATGTGTGCTGGCTGTTAGAGATTCTCACTGGCTGGCTGGATCTCTCTTTCATGAAATCTTAACGAAGATCTATACTCGGTACACAAATAAGCATGTTTTGTTTTCTCTGATCTCTTATTTCTTTTTTTTCTCTGCAGATATAGTGGATGTTCTGTTTACCCAAGCAAACCTAGAGTTAAACCAACAGGTAGGACCCTTACACTAGAGATGCGTTGTTACTCATCCTTGGTACAGGCTGAAAGGTTTTTTTTGCTGTGTTTTAATCCTGTTGCTTTTCCCTCTAACTCCACAGAACAAATTGGGAGACACAGCTTTGCATGCTGCTGCATGGAAAGGTTATGCAGATATTGTAGAGATGCTGCTGGCAAAGGGTAAAGATTTTCACCAAGATTTCAACAATCTGTGTGGCAGACTAGCTTCCTGAATGTTTATTAATGTGTGTTTTTAAACTCTTTTCCTATAAGCCAGGTACAGTCCCTAGCCAGCTTGCCTGCCTGACTTTATAAACCTTGCAGAAAATTCTAGCAGCTGTTTGGAAAGTAGACATCTCACCTGCTTGAGATAAATTTCATCCTGCTTTATAGCCAAAATTAGGCACTTAACCCTAGAACAGCAGTTCCATTTGCTTCCTGGAAAGGGAGAGCAGCCAGTAATTTCCCTAGCCAACTAGCATATGGAAGAGCATCCTTAGCTTTTAGTCTGCTTCAGATTAGTCCACAGATAAGATTTACTTGTCCCTTACTTTAAGCAGTTTTATCCATGCTACTGAAATTCATTTCATAATACCATTGCTCATGATGTACCTGGGACAGTGATTCATGATGAAAATTCTCTGTTGTAAAGGGGCAAGAACAGATCTGAAGAACAATGAGAAGAAACTGGCTCTAGACATGGCAACCAATGCAGCTTGTGCTTCACTGCTGAAGAAGAAACAGAGTGCAGGTATTATTTTTGTTCTTCTATTAACGTTTTTCCTCTCTTTGTATTTAAACTAAATAGCAACATATTGGTAGCCTTAACAATCATTCTGGAGCTACACAAGTTAAGGGTTGTGTTTGGGAGGATTTATTTGAAGGAGATAGTTCAGCAGAGCTATGATAGAGGCCTGTGATTCATCACATCCAATGTTCCTGACTCCTGGCGTAATGCCGTCTTGTGTCAGCAAGAGGCAGAGGAGCTTGATGTGGAAACAGTAAGGGCTATTCAGAAGAAATTGAGGGAGTTGGGATTGTTTAGCTTGGAAAAGAGCAGGCTCCGGGGAGACCTCATTGCAGCCTTCCAATACTTGAAAGGAGCTTACAGGCAGGGGGGGGACCGACTTTTTACACGGGTGGATAATGGTAGGACAAGGGGGAATGGGCTAAAAGTGAAAGAGGGGAGGTTTAGGTTGGACATCAGAAAGAAATTCTTCCCTGAGAGAGTGGTGAGGCGCTGGCACAGGCTGCCCAGAGAAGCTGTGGCTGCCCCATCCCTGGCTGTGTTCAAGGCCAGGCTGGATGGGTTCCTGGGCAGTTTGATCTGGTGAGCTAGTGGTTGGCATCCCTGTCCACGGCAGAGAGGTTGGAACCAGATGATTTTTGAGGTCCCTTCCAACCCAGGTCGTTCTATGATTCTATAATTTGCAGCAAAAATAGTGACCAGTTTTTTGATAGCAAGAGGAAATACCAGGATTTCATAGAAAATGTCAACAAACTATTTCCACCAGTGTTGACTCTAAAGAAAGCAATTCGAACTGTGGCCAGGCTTTCTTCTGTTTCAATATTTTTTTTTGCAATGTTAGCTAATCCTTTTAGGACCACTAGTTCCTTTTTTTCCTGTCTGTTGCATACACATCCTATATGGGGGTATTCTCAGTTCTAATGTCCCAAATAATTATATTAATATTTTTTTCTGATTTTAGAAATCTTACCTACTTCTTGTGCATTTGCCTCACTCCTTCTTCACTCTTTCTAAATAATTTTTGTTTCATAGCTGACTGTTTTTTCATCCTTAGTCACTTCATCTGTTTCCAGGCTCTGATACTCTCACACTATGTTATCATATTTGCCGTGATGTGAGAGCTGATGTCAGCTTCAACTGCAGTTTCAATGTTAACTTCCTTGCTTACTTTTCTCTCTTAATTTGGTCTCTTACAATCTCTGCCACCACTGGTATGTATACTTGTCTTGTATTCTGTATTATCTTGGTCATTTGTATTAATTCCTTTCTTCTGTGATTGTTGATTCTATATTTCAATATTTCAAATATCTGTCCGTTAAAAAAATAATATTTTTCAAAAATTCAGTCTTATTTTAGTAGTCTTCCTGTCCTCATTTTCCAATCTGTTCCTATTTAGATACAGCTTCTATCACAATCTGTCTATATAACATTTTGTTTTCTCTGAGGAAGGTTGCTTTACCCCACTTAAATGTGTTTTGTGTTTTACATATAAATGCACACATTCAAATGACTGTAGGAGTATATTCTAAGAAATGAAAGTTATTAAAGTCCTGTCAGAAAAAAGCAAATAAGTTGTGTCATTTGTGCTCCTAAAGAAGACAACAATTGTTATGTAGAAAAGATAGTATTTGTCCTTTCCTGAAGTATGGCCCCTTGAGAACAGGGCTCTACAATTTCTTCTGTTTCCTTCCTTCCTTTTTTTCTACTACTAAGAAGAAAAGAAAAAGTTTTTTATTTTGTCAAAATAATTCAGTAGGTCAGTTTTAAATTTACTTGTTTTTCTTCTGGAAGTGTAGCATGGTTATCACTGTTGTGAATTAAATCAGTCTGCACCTGATATTTGTATATTAATATATTATTGCAAAGCTATGACTTGCAAGGATCTCGTGATTCCTTGTTCCCAGTGGTACAAAATAATGTACACTATATAGGATATATATTACTGTATATTTGAAAATCTGTTTGAAAATAATAATTTATCAGAGAAAGCTTTTCCCATTTAACTTTGTACAGTCCAAAGGTAGATGTAGTTCTTCAGGCACTACTGGGCATCTGAGGAATACAGTTCAGTACCCTTGTGTTCTGCTTAACGTCCTTTAAAAGCATAAGCACATAAGGTAGATCTAAGAAGTACTTAGGAAAAAAAAAGGCCATGTGAGGAAAGAAGATACAATAGGTGGAATGTATTTGATTTTGAGTTGAAAATGGCAGACAGCTAATCATTTGGAAGAAAACCATGGAGGCTGTTCTGTCAACTCAGGCATCCTTTCCTTTGCAATTTCAAGATAACATATCCCAATGAAGGAATTAGAGATCTAGCTCTGCTGTACAGCTTCTGAGGAGCCAGAAGGTGGCTCCTGAGGGTCACTGAGAAAAGACTAACTCTAGGAGATGTGACTACTGGCTTAAGTCATGGAAAGTGGGGCTGGGCATCACTGTAGACCTTACAGAAGAACTCCCTATATGAGATATGGTCAGTATATATGAGATATATATCAGTATATACAGTCCTAGCATGCCTGATGATAGAGGTATCAGTTTTCTCAGCTACTGATTTGCAAGCATTGTGAATCTTTTTTTTGTTTTTGTTTTGAGGCTTTGTCTGATTTTTATCCCAGGCTAAAAGAGAGCTTTGTTTCTTTCCAGGTACAGTCCGAACATTAAGTAATGCGGAGGAATACCTCGACGATGAAGATTCTGATTAGCTTTTTTTATTCAGCCTAAAGAACGATAACCTATGTTGCCTATTTCATTCCCAAAGCATATCTTTACAGCTATAAAATTGTCTTAGAGTATTGCAGTCTTCCAATATAGCATATAAATGACAGGGTGAAATAACGCTTTCCAAAGGAACAACCTTGATGCGTACCAGAAGATGCCACATTTTAAATCAGAGTTCTTTTGGAATTATCTGACAGAGTAAATGTGGCATAGCCTTCCCTCTCTTACCTGTTGAGCAGAGGGACAGTCTTCCAAACTCACAGTTTTCATCTCAGGCCTTCCCGGCAAGTGCCTTGCATCTTGGAATACACTCCTCAAACTTAAAAGGTCCCTCTGGGACAGCAGGACACCGTTGCTAACATTCCACAAGGTTTCCCTAGGAACAGGTTCCTCTGTGCAGCTAAGGTAATACTGGCAGAGTCAGACAGACATGAGTGGAGATAACTACCGTAGAGAGGAAACATCTTCTGCCCACCTGGAGCCAGCAAGACAGCATATGATTTTGGAGGTTTGAGTCTTTCTAGTTCCCTCCTATCCCTCTCTGTTGTAAGGGGTAGGAGAATCTGGATCTGCTCCTGGATGCTTTTTCGTTTCTACTGATATGGCCCAATCCCTGAAATGTAAACTCAGGTGCAAGAATCGCATAAGGCAGTTTTGCTTGAGAAATACACTTAATGACACTTAATGACTTGATTATTTTGCTTTTTGAAGTGCATTTTGTTGAAAATACTCATAGTGAAGGAAGACTGAATATTTTTCTATTTATCCTGCCTGCAATTTGTTTACTGATCTCTTGCTTTTATTTTTTAAGTGTCCTTATATATATATTGTCCTAAATTACCTCAAGGTGGAAGTGTTTTTGAAGGAATGAGGGAAGATGTATATTGAATATACCACAGGTATCTTCAAAAGAGGTATCTGAATAAACATTTTTAAAATGTATGGTTGCTTCCTGTGAATTAGTGAGAGCTAAGAAATTGAGCCACCTTCAAGCTTTCCTACAGAATTTAAGAAGCACTTAATTTAGATTGCTCAAATAGCTGCAACCAAAGACTGTACCCTACTGAGGGGTACTTCCTTGCTCTGATGGTAAGAGAAGGTGTCAAGTATTTGCAATACAGTCTGACTTGGAAATTTTGTTGCTAACTTCCCTGTTAGCAACTTTGACATATGCAGTCCAAGACCACATAGTCTGTGATACTTACACAACGGAAGTTGTGAAAGAGGGGATATAAGTGAAAATCACAGTATTTTAGAGATTAAATGTAGTCTTGAGCACTGAGATCACAGTTCTAAAATATATTGAATCAGATATTATTATTATCCTAGAATGAACTAAGTACAGGAAAGTGTTTTCAAATAAACTCTTTCCAGAGAAGGCAGCATTAGATTGACCAGAAGGGTGCAAGACAGGGACATTGCACAAATAGTCATCTGCAGATAGTTTCCTCTGCCTTTAGGTTCTGGAAGAAGAGTCTGAAGAGTCAAAACAATTTATTTATAAACTGTTTAAGTGTTAAACTGATAGAACGTATGTTCTAGCCCTGTGAAATACTGCGGTCAGCTGGACAGTGATACTTTATGTTTTGTGAACTCAAATGAAAATCCTAGAGGGGAGGAAAGACACCAAGTTTTTCTCTATCAGCTTTCATTAGAACTATTGTTGAGCATCACTCATAATAGACAGAAACTATCCTGCTTCACATTTTATCAGCTAGTTATTTTTACTAGCTTGCTTGCAGCACAGTCAGGTCATGTTACACTGAGTGCTGTTGAATAACATACTGAGCTTTCATAGTTCAAGTAGATGACCTGTAAGAAGAGGCTAGAGAAGGAAGAAGGTTCATACGTGTGTTAAATGAGTCTTTTTCCCGCATAAATAAAGCTCAGAAGATTAAAATTCTTGTGTTATGGGTTATGGAGAGAATGGCTTTTCCCCAAAATTACTGCTTGCCTATCAGAAGTTTGGCAGCTGAGTCTGTATTAATAACTCTAATCTGATGTCTGCTGCGGTCAATGGGTTCAACATCCTGAAAGTTATTGCAGCATTGGATTTAAAAATGCAATGTTATAGTTATGTCTGTGGAAATAACTGCAGCCAAATTGCTGCAGGGGAAGATTGGTGTCAGAAATACAGGTGTGTAAAGTCCTGTAAAGTCTTACTCCTGTAAAGTCCTTACCAGAGTGTCCCAAAGGAGACATCACAAGGCAGCTAATGCCATAATACATTTCTGAAATTAAAATTACTGCTAATTTTTTCAAAACTTTGTTTTTCCTCATGCAACTGTCTTCTTATCTTGTGAAATAAAAATTACTGTGAAAATAAATGATTTCTTGTCTAAAGAGTAATTTTCATATATGTATTTTTTTAAAAAGGTAAAACTCATACAGCTAGAAGGAGTTACAGGCAGAGTGAGATGCTGCAGTATCTTACCACTTTTAAAAATGCCCTTTTGCCCCTTACTTTTCTCCAAAGCATCACTGCAGACACTTGGATAAATTTAAGTATCTCTCCAAGGAAGGCTGGATGAAGGTTTGTAATAATAAAAATGATGTTTTAAGAGGAGCAGCAAAATGATAAGTGGTTAGCTCCTGGTGTCACCTAATTGCACGTTCAGTTACTTTCCATTTTCTATGCTTCTGGCTGAATACCCCTCTGCCTTTCTGTTGAAAAGCAGCAAAATCCCAGTTGTAAGTGCTGTGCTATGCGGGGACAGAAATTCAGATTTATTTTGTTCTTTTTCAAAATAAACTAGTAAATTTTCTGTCTGCGTCATCAAAAATCAAATGCTTAATCCCTGTTTTCTAGCAAGAAAATGGGCCAGGATTTTTAAGCCGTCTATGATGTAGTTCTTAGGCAATTACTCAATGTGGATAATTTTCAGGTTATTCCACTGTCTTACTAAGACAAAACCCACCTTACTGAATTCAGCTTTCAAATGTCCATTCACCTGAAATGTAACTTGCTTAAAATAAGTAAGATGACATTAAATGTTTAAACTTAATTGGGCTGCTGTCTAACATTCATCGAATCATAGCACCATAGAATGGCTTGGTTGGAAGGGACCTTAAAGATCATCCAGTTCCAGCCCTCCAGCTGTGGGCAGGGACACCTCCCACTAAACCAGGTTGCTCAGAGCC
>VXAV01007932.1:29177-41068 GCA_013399715.1 Alectura lathami
CTTTAAAAAAAAAAAAAAAAGAAAAGAAAAAAAAAAGTAAAGCAAAGCAAACTGAAAACACAGATAAGAAACAGCAAGCAAAGAAGGTGTAATAATCCAGAGTTTCACATTCTCAGAGTGATGAGTTGCTGCGAGTCGTAACTCCTCTGCTCTGTCCCTGGAGCACCCCTTTCCCCCTAGCCCTTGAGAGCATTGTGGGAGACGATTCAATTTCTGTGTTACCTAATAACTGTCATGGAAACCAAGGAAACCTAGGTCTCGCAGGCCCTTATTAGCGATCGCTTCCCTTTAATGGCACAGACTCCCACATTTGCAGCGGCTGCTGCTTCTGCTTTTGTTTCCCATCTGATTCCACAGGAGTCCACTAAGCACCCAGAGACACCGCGCAGTGCTGACTAGGTAAAGCAGCATAAGGCTGAAAAGCTTAGTGTCCTATTTTGGAGCCAAAATCTCCTCCTTTAAAAGCACAGAGAGCTTGCTGTGTCCTTCATGCGCCTACAATAATCTGCTTAGGTCAAAGGATCTGCCTTGAAGTGAAGAGCAGTGTGAGCGAATGAGGTGTAAAAATGAAGACAAGACTGGGAGCAACTGCAAATGTGCCTTTCCAAGGCTGATAGTAAAACGTTAACCCTTTGCTGGGCTCTTCTTTTCCCGAGACATCTCCAGAAACTAGCTTGGCAAGGGAAGCCAAAGGCAGACACCCACGTCTTTGTAATGGTCACACACTCTGCACATGTAATTTACATGAGCTTCTCCCACCCAACAGCTTCTGTTCTCTCTGTTACAAAAAAAAAAAAAAAAAAAAAAAAAAAACACTCAGAAAAACTGTCTCTCCACCTTCCCCTCAAACAACAGAATAATATCCAAAGTGCTGCATTACAAAAATAGGTAAGGAGAAAGGAAACTTTTATAACATTTATACCTCTTTAACTATCAGTAAGTCTTGATAAATATTACAAATGCATGCAAAACTGATTTTGATAGTAGAAAAAGTGAATAAATATTTAGATCAGAAATCAAATGCTTAGCACAGTATAAGTAGTACAGGAAAAAAAGCAGGGAACAAAAACTATTGCCCTGGCCTTGAAACAAATCATCTTTATATCCAGCTGTAAACAGTTGCATTTTGAATTCTATCAGGAAATCATTGCATTATATATAGCCTAGGTTTCCTTACAAAACAACATGGGTAGGGATTTAAAGCACTGTTGATTCAGCACTCTACTATTTTAGTTACTATTTCTCAGTCCAAGTGAATGGAGCTTACAAGAGACAAAGAAGCGAGAGGCTGGGATCTGGTTCACAGTGCCATCTCAGTTTTACATCATCAGTTTATACTACGGTATGCTGACATACTCTGACACAAGGGTTTATCAAATGCATTAACAAAGCATTGTAATCTGCACTAGGAGCATCTCTGCATGCAATATATATAATCATTAATGAAACTGATTTACAAATAATAAAATGAAGTCTACTGCCATTTCCACAGTTCCTTTACGTATTTTAGTTATATTTTACATGTTTATTCCATCCTTACTCTCTGATATTTCCAAGTTAGTTTGAATGCAAGTTTACACTGGGAGATTTTTCTGAATTTTAAATATAAATCAAGGAAAAAAAAGACAAGTTCCCTCTTATCAAAACAGCTGTAATACAAAGATATATTCTGTCAGTATTCAAAGACAAGAAACTGGACTGGTAAAGTTTAACTGTTAATCCTAAACTGTATTATAATGTAAAGGAAATTCCTTCTTAGCTTAACAGAAAGTTTTAAAGCTACAGATAAACTCTTTTCTTTCCTCTGAGGAACAAGAGGATTAAGAATCCCAACACCTGTCTCTGCTTTGTCATGCTAATCACCCACCTCTCTGATAAAACCATTGGTAGAAAACTAGTCACGTTGAGGTATTAAAGTGAGCTTTCTTGTAGTGTGTTACCATGTCTAATAAAGCTTTAAAAAGTCAACATCCCTTTTGATATGATGCCAACAATTCTGCATTTTAAATCATCTGAACTTGAGACTTAAGTTAGAGATTTCTAGGTTAATCAGTAATCTCTTTAATCTCATCTATACCTTTCTGAGTTAGCCAGAATAAAGACCTTAAAGGGTGTGATGTGCTTAGTTCCTTTTAAAATGACTAAATACTGTGGCCCCTTTCCCTCCCAGAGAACCTATCAATGCCATTAACAATAGAACAACAAACCTGATCCAGAGCAAGGGATGTATCTTACTATTGAGCAAATCCATGCTTGCATTCTGCTTAACTGATCACTAGATACATTTCCTCACCATGTCAAGATTTAAAATTAACATGACATTGTCCACACTGTACACATGCTGAATATTTTACTGCCCACCCTGAATACTCCCATCCAGAGTGCTAAAACAAGCCCAAAACAACCAAGCTGCCAACCGTATAAATGTGGAGAGCACCACTCCTTCAAGATTAAGAAAGGTGTTGGAAGATACAGGACATATCCAAAAGCCTGTCACATAATCAGTAGCAGAGGTGAGGCAGGGATCATTTTTGTCCCACACACTATTTTGTGTTAACCTTCTGCTTTTTCACGTATAGCATACAGAATTAGAAGGCGTAAAGCCCTTGCATCTAATGTTAAAACACAAATGATCTCCAAACAGCAGCACAATATCAGAACACATCTTGGAGAAACAATAAAACTATTCATTTCAATTTGAAATGTATTTTTAGAGTCCCATAGTGCTTCATAACAGTTAGAGAATGATTTGCAGCCTTCTCTGTTTCCCTCAGATACTTCCTACTGCAACTTGGCCTCCTGGAGCTGAGCACAGCCCTGCTACAACAGAATAGGCAGAGGATAACAAGGTGCAAGCCTGAAGGAAGGTTCAGGTAGATGGAATTGAATAACAGAATGTCCTGAGTTGGAAGGAACTCCCAAGGGTGACCAGGTCCAAACCCTGGCTCCACACAGCACCACCCCAAACCCGAACCCTGTGTCTGAGAGCGATGTCCAATCGCTCCTTGAACTCTGGCAGCCTGAGGCCATGCCCACTGCCCTGGGCAGCCTGTTCCATGCCCACCACCCTCTGGTGCAGAACCTTTTCCTAACCCCCAGCCTGACCCTCCCCTGACGCAGCTCCATGCCGCTCCCTTGGGTCCTGTCGCTGTCCCCAGAGAGCAGAGATCAGCACCTGCCCCTCCGCTCCCCTGTGAGGACGCTGTAGGCTGCCATGAGGCCCTCACTTTTCACCTACAGTTTAAAACCTTACCTATCCCAATTCAGAGAAGCCAAAGGATCCAACTTAGCTCTCAGTCACACAGCGTCCTCCCTTCAGCATGTCCTTTACGAGCAGTACAACTCAGGTCTTGAGACCATGAAGGAAATCAAGCAAAAGGAACTGTGTTCCTGATGTTTCACAACAAAAATGGATCAGACTGCAAGTCCTACATACACACCGTTTGTATTCTAATTTATTAAGAATCTTCTCATCATAGTCATTTGCACAAGCCCACTGCATTGGAGTAAGAAGAGAATCTGATCAGTTATGAGTCATGGTTCAACCGTGGTCACAGAAGCATCAAAGAGAGAAGGAATAACAGTGACAAAAGCCCTCTGTAACACAATTACAAGGAAACACTATACTGCCAGTTTACTGGCAGCTTATTAGCCTCTGCCTTCTTGCCATCACTTAAAACATAACAAGCTTTTGCAGGTTCCTTGAAGAAAATAGTATATTCTAAGTTTGCTTGCATAAAAAGAACACTTTCTTTTCTCAGGTAATTACCCTGCATTAAATGGTCTTCAGACAAGATGTTCTGTAGTCATTAAGCCTCCATATGGTCTTTAAGCTAAATGCTATGTTGAATTAAGGTATTTGTAGACATTAAACGCCTAGATGTTGGTAGCGTAGACTCCATCTAATTTATTAAAAATAAACATTGTCTATGATAAACATTGGCTATGAATGCAAGATGTAAGAAGAAATTCTGATATCTAAAATAATGATCCTCAGAAGAAGTGCAGAAAAGTTACACTGCATATACTACACTCACTTCAATACCTAACTGGGCAAATCATACACCCTCAAATGTTTACATACCTATTACCATCTTTCCTACATGCTTCAAACATCTCATCTGACCTCTAGTCTATACCTGCAGCGACCTCAAGGGCCATTTTAAAACAGTGCCTTCAGCACCTATATCACCATCACTTAAAGAAACTTATAATGAGTCAATGCAACTCTACCACCTCACTTGTTCTCATTACAAGTTTATTTAAGAATGCAACAAATAGCATAGTTTTATCAAGAGAGTCTGGACTGGATAACATTCCATTGCTGCATTCAACACACAGCACTTGTATCACGGTATGAAATATAAAGCCAAATTTCTCTAAAGGAACCATTACATTTTTCTCTCACACTAATAAGTGCATCAAAGCAACTGAGATCTCTCCTCTGACCTGCACAGATGACAAAATCACAAAAGGGTCAAGTATATAGCTGCAGACACTAATAAAAATGGGTATCATCAGGAGGCACATTTAGAAAAAATTTATAGATAGATTCTGAAGAAAAGAATCCTGCATACAGTTTTACATGAAATTTGCTGACAGCCTATCAAAACAGCCTATTTATCAGCACACAGCTATAAATTACGGTTACATACTAAATACATATTCATGCACATGTATTTATTAAGACACACAAATATATGCATCCAATAACATCCTTTCAACACAATATTTTTTCTTCAGAAATTTCAGAATAAAGCAGTCTCTACATATACAATCAGTTTAAAAGTTACAATGTTATACTAGGAAAGTTAGAAATAACTTTTCCTCACAAATAGTGTGGTTTTGATTCCCTTAAAATAGCAGTTACTCTCTTATATTAAATTTTGAGAGGCAAAAGAAAACAATCCTCACCTATATTAGCAAATTTTACACAGGCTTTTACACTTGTGCTTTTCAGCTTGTCCCACATTTGCATCTTAGGTATAGAGAAGCAAGTGTGATTATCACAGCAGCTGTGGAAGTGGATAGCTATACCAGATAATGATCAACTAGGATCAAGTTCTGATACTAGCAAAACTTTCTATTACCTTTAAAAAGGCAGGCAGCAGTTACCTAAAGCAGACCAAACAACACTGATGTAAACCAATCCCTTGAGCTTCAACAGCATCCTCAAGTTACATGACACCAGAACCAAATGAAATTTTTAGATAAATGAAAATTGCTTCAGATCATCTCCCATCCCTCACAGTTANTAAAAAAAAAAAAAAAAAAAGTTGAAACCTACTGCAGTGCAAAGTTAATCCTGGAATTAGGACAAATATGGAAGATATGTTTAGCTAGATACAACTGAGGAGATTTATTATTTTTAATTGTCCAAGTATTTCAAAGCAGCATGCATCGGATTACAGAAATCTTCTCCTTTGAACGGCAAAACTTGTTCTTCTCTGCTGTCTGGACCAGTATGTCTTAAACATCTCCCTGCACTGTATGCTGGCTTCCAGCAGAGGAGCCCCAGGAATGGAAGAGCTTTAAGCAGAACTCTGGTGCAAGTAAAGTCTCATAAAAAAGCAAAATTCTGAAGTTGTTTAAACAAGGTGAATAGAATTAGTCTTCTTTGCAAGTTAGAACATCAAACGGCTGTGAGATGTCATATCAGAAGTCACTTTTTAAATGCTGTATGGGGTTGCTATACCTAGACTTGAATGTAGCCATCATGTTATAAGATCCTTAGGGTTTTTATGTAGCTTGCCCACGCAAAGAGCTGAGAAGTACCACTTGATGTGATATGAATAAAGGTGCATTAAAAGTACTAAAGAAGTAATTAGTTAAAATAAACCAATAAATAAATGGTTTGGGATATTTTTTCCTATGTTGCCACTCATAAGATATTGCATACTACCACACATTATTTCACTAATAGCATTACTAAGCAAGACATTTTTTCCTCTATAAAGAAGTTGAAAAAAAGTTACTGCATACATGGAAGAACATTTTAAAAAGCAAATTAAGGAATAATAGCTGAGAGGAGACTGGACTATTAAACTATGCCTCATGCAACAAATAAACCTGCAGACTGCCGCCAGGGTAAAATACATCTGATGTTAGATTTCCAATAATGAAGCAAATGTTACTGTAACAGCACAGTGTCCTGTAGATCAGTTAGAGAATAAGAGTACAAATGCACTCACAAAATTTGTATTAGAAATTCACTGAGTGCCTGTACCAAAGAAACTGCAGTGCCCCATGACTTCCATAAAAATTTAAGTTACTATATGATTTTGGTCCTGCAGGGCTGCAGATGGCTTTGGTTTTTAAGAGGTGCATACATTCATTTATTCTGTTTTATTTTGGTAACTATGACCAAGAATGGTTTGGATTATATTCAAGATCACACTAAGGGAAATAAAAATGTATATGGCAGTGAGCAGTAACAAAAGAGAGGGGCTGTAAACAAAGAGTGAGATTAGGGACTAAAGCTGCATTGAGATTCACTGTTGTCTTTGCCTCCTAACATTGCTATGTTATAGGCGGACACCTTCAGACGACATTCACTTAAAATAACAGATCTTCAGCACAACAGCCTCCCTCAAGTCACAGACTACTACAGGTACTGCCTGCCAAATGCTCTCGCTCATGAGCACGGTGAGTATGATTCAAAATGTGGAACGGGCTGCCCAGAGAAGCTGTGGCTGCTCCATCCCTGGATGTGTTCAAGGCCAGGCTGGATGGGTTCCTGGGCAGTTGGATCTAGTGAGCTAGTGGCTGGCAGCCCTGTCCACGGCAGGGGGGTTGGAACTAGATGATCTCTGAGGTCCCTTCCAACCCAAGCCATTCTATGATTCTATGTCATGCTGTGTGGTCACACATGCCCACCAGCCTACAAGCAGAAAATGAAGATACCTTTATTCACAGATTACTTCAGATCACACATATGAGCCTAGTTGTTTTAACTTAGATCTCTGCAGAAAGTAGCCAACAATGTTTATGACAGAAACGTTGAAATACAGCAGTCAGTAGAATCCCTCTCCTTAATCTTGGGTTAAATGCTGCAAACCTGAATCCAGCAATCTGAAAAGTAACGGTGTTACTCAATAAGATTGGACTTAAGGTATGGGCCAAGATTCAAAGCTATCAGTTGACACAGAGCAGGGCCAGGGCACAACAGGAAGACCTTGAAAATCTTCAAGATGTGAGCATTAGAAACAAGGTACACAGCCACAGCCCTGGCAGAACAGGAAAAAGACGGCTGGTAGCAGCCATTAGCACAGATGACTAGGGAATGGTAATTACCATCAGCTGCAAAAACATAAACACAGAGTGCACCAAGCAAGCTACTCCCAGTTCTTCTCAGTTTGAACAAGCTACACCAGTATTTTTCTCAAGCATGAAACTTTCACTACTCTCAGAGATAATCATCAATATCAAGGAGATGCTGATGCTGACACAGTGGGAGACATTTCTAAAAAAATACCTGCACAACAAGAAGTCACTATTCGCTAACCCATCTGCTTCTGTTACTGGCTACATATAATTAGGCTGCAAGACCAAGGGTGTTTTTGGTTTTGGCTCTTTTGTTTGTTTTTAAATCCATATTCGGGTGCACAGTGTATTTGAGATTACAACACGAATCATGTTCTCCATCATCATTTCACAAAGGATGAAGACACACACACAATTTGTGATTAAAAATAAAACCTCGCAACCAGATCCAACTGTGTGAATATTAAGAGTTTACTTTTAGGTAACATCTTTCATGTTCGCTGAGCATTACCTGCTTTGTGAACCTCAGGTGCTAGAATGTCCAAGAGATTTGAAAAAGTGTAAGATAATTAAGAATTCAAATAAATATTCATTCAAAACGCCCTTTATATTTTCTCAACTTCCTACAAATGCTTTTTGCTTATTACACTGATTTTTTTTTTCCTTTATAATTATTTCTTCTGAATTTAAAACACTGTCATTCCCCTCCTATTCTCATTTGTAGTGACCCCTTCCTCCTGCCCTCCTTCAGAAATGGCTGGAGAGTTTTAACTCTGGCTAAGTATTCCAAGAACTATCATTTCTCTACTTTCTGTTTTTAATATTCTATTCCATAATCAGCTTTTATTGAAAATAGTTCAATAAAAGAATTCTTCTATATTGAGGAAGTTTTCATCCTTATGTCCAGTCTGCATGTTGTTTGGCTTTGAAGCTTCTCCTACTACTTCAGAGAGAGGATGGCTCATTGCCAATATGATAAGGACACCATTAAATTAGAACAGCATGGAGTTTGAAAAGATCTGTGGAAATTTACATTACAGAGGTGGCAAATTCACTTTAAACTCACTGGTGTTTCTGACCCACAAAACCTCCTAGCTTTATAATCTTAAAACAACTGTATGCAAGTGAGATGAATTATGCTTCTCTTTAACACTATGAAGCAGATCAAATGACTTCTAATACTGAGATTCATTTTACCTCAAACTATTGTTCAGGTACAGGATTAAATCATTTTAAAAACACAGACTTCATATTCTCAAAAACTTGTCTTTAATATCGAAGTATTTCCTAAATTTAAGACTAAATTCTGACCTGTTGTAAGTGGGCACCACTCCTAACTTATTGCCACCCACTGTGCAATTTATACTTAGAAGGAAGTCACTGTTATTTGCTTACTTTATTACTCGCCCTCTATTTCTTCTGCTAGCACATTGAAACTGCTGTGAATTTAAATGCTGGTGTTTCATTCTGTAAGGAAATTATTGATGTTTTTCAATTAAAAAGTAAACCCACAAGGAACTGATGCCTGACTGATACATGGGGTCAGCAGCCTTGCTTGCCTGCATAAACAGATCCATAAGTAAAGCAACGAGAAGAACTTCAATGTAAATGAGCCACCAGAGGGAGCTCATCCAGCCTTCCGAGGATAATAGAACTATATTGACATTGGCAAAAAGTTAATTAAACAGTTTTTCTAAGGGCTGCTGACTGAGTTCAAAACCAAGCACATTCCCTGGCTGAAACTCTACATGCCTGAGAAGTTTAATGAAATCAGAAAAGGCTGTTTAACAAATGGAATGCATTTCTGATTAAATAAGATAATTACAATTAGAAACACATGCTAGAGCGTTCTCCTGCACATGTAGACATACACAAGCCTTTTCTTCTCCGTTCCTCTTTACTTTCTCCAGATCAAGAGAATTCCAAAGCATTATAAATGACAAGTCAAGACACTAAGTTTACTTTTAGCTAACAACTGTAGATGTATACCAAAAGCTAAGACACACAACCAATAAAAGGATACTTATTTCTAATTAAATATAATTTGTTATGATACTTATAATTCTGTAATTAGTTGTCACTCTTTGATGGACACTGCCAGGCTACATTTGAGTTTAGTACCATAATACAGCCATTTCATTTTAAATTTTAGGGGACCTACATTTAGAAAACAAATTCCTCAAGCATCTGTTCCGATAGGTCTGATGGTCACTATCAGCCCTCTGAACATTTTCTGAAGACGTGTACTAAAGCAAGAACTACTCAGGTTTTTATATGGTGTTTATTGATCAAGAGTTTGACTGTTACTTCTCCACGAAATTAGGGGTAAAGCAGTGTTAATTTGGGCATGGGCAGGGGGCAGAGAGCAAGTACACTAAAATTACTTCTCAAGGTAAAAGCACCTTTCAACATAAACAGTCAGACGACTCTCTGCAACTGTCTCTAGATATTTCTGTACATGATATACGTTAAACACTCATTCCCAATTAGCACAACTCTACCACAGACGTCAGTCACATCATTTGTTTGCATACCCATTATCGGTTTCCTAAACATTGCCAGAGTAATTTAATTATACTTTTATCTTACCTCTACCTGGATGCTTTGCTTTCAAAGATAAGGTTAAACTTAACATGCTAATATGTTTATTTCTAGTTCAATGAAAAACTGAATACTCTTCAATACCACATGAAACAATTGCTTTTACTGTTAACTCCTGTGTGACATGAATATAGTACAAAATCACTTTGCTCAATAATTACATGAATATGTAAGCACTAGGACAAAAGCCGACCTGAGAAGACACATTCTTCAAGTTTCAGTAAGCACTTCAGAGAGGTAGGCTTCCCTGGTCAGCTGCTTCACCTTTGCTGAGCAGGATTTTTCACCGTTTGCTCACATCAATCAGGAAAAAAGATGCAGCTGCTATCAACTACACTTTCTGAAGTCATCCTTCCTAGGAATACTTCTGGACAAAACAAGCATAGCATCTCACTGAAAAACTGCATTTCTAAGACAGTCAGAAGAGGTCATTTAGAACTTTAATTTAAGAAAGGTCAGATTTGTCAATCTCCTGCTTAAAAGGAGCTATTGAAATTCACTCTCAGAATTGTATTAAAGTAAGATTTACTAGCTTGCACTCTCTCACAGTTTCTTCGCATCACATCCTTTCAATAGCTTATTTTGTACTGTATATCTTACCACATCAGTAATTATCACACTGTTTTACAGCTGAACAGTTGTAAGATTCACTAAGAATCTAGGTTGTAAAATTACATTTATAAAAACGTCTAAAGTCTCTGGTCAGGAAATAATTAGAAGAATGAAAAAGGCAGAAGACAAAATTCTTCAGATTGTTTTCTCCACATGGAAATTTTGCACTTATTACAGCAAAAAATTTGTTCCTGTTCACAAGTCATGATGACAAGTAAGATAACAAACCTATACAGAAGCTTAAATTTCTTGAATTTCACAGTACTTCAAAATGCAGCAGCAGAGTGACTTCCACACACTTGTGATGGCTCTGACAACATTTATACTCTGCAAAAGAAAATTCACCTTCATGAAAATAAGATTGTTTTCCAATTGCTCATCATCATAGGATCAGGGCTAAGCAGCAACCTGGAAACTGGACAAATTACAAGGCATCACATTGCATCACCGCACCACAATCAGAGAATTTTAACTTATTTTGTTATAGGACTGCAAGGCATGTTAGTCACTTGCGCATAGTAGTTCAGCTTGCAAATCTTTCATTCTTCGAGCAACCCAAACATCCTAGCTCACAAAGCAGACCTTTGTAACACCCTGAAGATGCTAAGTCACTCCCATCTACACACTTCTGAGCTTTAAAAGCTACTCTTGAAGATACGAGCAAGATCACTGCCTAGGAGCAAGCATCACATGCCCCTTACACAGTGAGGATGCACATAGAAACAGCTGCCACTGGCTGAACACATGGACTGAAAACAGTCACAGGAAAGCATCGTTTGTATTGGAATTTTAACTTCTTTCTTCCCTGTAAGAAACTCTTTTCCACTGGGAAACTGAGAAAAGCTGCCCATTTCCTGCCCGTTCACAGCATGAACTTACAGCCATTTTCTATTAATACACTGCAAGCAGGGAATAGTTCTTAGTTACCACTACATTACTCAGTATGGCAACTCAGGAGCGTCTTCTGTCTCAAAGCAGACGTTACACACAGGAAGCGGACAACATCATGTGGACTCCAGCTCATGTGTGAAAAAACTGTTTCTTCAATGCACAAAAATATTGCTTTGACTAAGGAGGCATATCCATCAGTGATCATCTAAAAGCCTTGAAAATACCAGTGGAAAAATCTTTAGCTGCCTAGCAAAATGACTGAAATGAATGAAGGCTTTGGACAGTATTGCTGTTAGACTATACTGTGTCAGTTTAATAAGCACCAAATGAGAAACAAACACTAGCTGTAGCATAAAATAAAAATAAAAAATAAAAAATAACAAGTCTTTTCACTTACTAATGGATTAAACCTACACTAAATATCCTTGGAAGATTTTCTTGACTCCTCCTTAGCTGAGAAATAGAAATAGAACTGAGAAATCAAATAGAATTAAGTTCAATTTTGGTCTTACCATTAAAAAAAA